>KV722344.1:0-268361 GCA_001687445.1 Obba rivulosa
AAAGTCCCCCAAACGGCCCCAAACCTGTCCGGACATGGAGGGCCAAACCGGGGCCGTCCTGGGGCCAGCCTATTATGGGGACATTCCGGGGTCCTGTTATTGACTCCCTTAACCTTCCCCTTAGAATTTCGCCCGTTGCATCATCGGCGCAAGGCGAAGCCTCGGTGCGTGCGTCCTCGAATCACGGTTCCTGAGCTACGATGCTCAAGGATGAGGAACCCAATTAGCGCCGTAATAATGACAGCGCACCACTTATCAAACGGAACTTGATGGCCGTTGATGCCGGTGTGACTACATCAAAATATCTGAACAATGTGCTTGTGAAGAGAAGATCCGAAGTGCCTCCGTGCCGGTCAGTCGGAGAGCTGCAAGTCCGCATTTCGTCATTACGCCATGCGTTTCTGTCACAGAGAGCGCACGCTATCAGATTATATTGCGCCTCAGGTATGCAGAGTACATAGAATGCGAGTTCTAACAGCGGTTGTGAAGATGATTGGAATGCGACGGAACCACAGAATGGAGGTGCGGCGCCCGGATAGGCAACTGTGCAGGCGGCACGCGGCGGGCCGCCGCCCCGCGGGGGTAATGAAGTGCCGTATATACTTACCTTTCCAATCCAATCTCGAGCACGGCCCATCAGTTATCATGAACTTTCAAGACAGTGCGTATATCCAAAAATGTAGTTTACCGCGTGGACCTAAATCCTCATTCGCCGCTCCACTTTCCCACTGAGAATACCCCGTGGAGGTGATCGTACGAAACAAGATTGGCGAGATCCCTCTGGAACCCATGATCCAGCAGCCTTGGATGCACGTCAACTGCGCCTTGGCGCTCGCCGTAGTGCCATATAAGCTGCACAGCACGAGGTGATGCGGCTTGCGAACTCTTCTCGCCCATCTTCCGAACTGTACCTGGTGGAAAAGACGCCATGGCCATCGGCGGTGCACACAATCACGCTGCAAGCCGCAGAAGAGCTCTCGCAGGTCGGTCAGGATGGGTACGTGACATGCTGATGATAATCCTTAGGCCGCTGACCGTGGTGATATTCATAGGCTGGTCTGATACACAACCGCCGTGTCTTCGCGATTGCGGTCTTCGCCTCGCTGGGTGGACTGTGAGTCTCGCCGGTTGAATAACTTGCCTGCAAAAAACACTGACATCACTGCGTTATCTGCACGATAGTCTCTATGGTTCGTACTCAACTGTAATCGTGGACGTCTCTTACAATGTGCCCGGAATACAGGATACAATCAGGTGAGATATCACTGTGCAGCGATCAGCATAATGTATCCTCACGGCCATTTGTTAGGGCGTTTTCTCAGGTGTTCTGAGGTACGCAATATCTTGGCACGAAGATGAAATACCGGATAAGCTGACACATCATCCACTTCAGCATGACCTCTTTCGACAACAGGATGGCATCCGCAGTAAATGACTCCACCACGAAGGGATGGCTTGTTTCCATCCTTGAGTTGGGCGCTTGGTTCGGTGTCCTTGTAACCGGATATTTGGCAGATAAACTGTCGAGAAAGTACACGATTGTCTTGGGTCAATACAATTCACCTAGCATGATGAAAGTCCATATCTGACCGGGTCATTCAGCTGTTTGCGTTTTCTGTATCGGTGTGATTGTTCAGACCTCTGCTCAAGGGCCTTCATCCATCTACGGAGGTGAGCAGAGCTTCCCGAGGTAAGCATGCCTCTAGACTGCTGATGTTAATCTGTAGGTCGATGGACCACTGGTATGGGCGTTGGTTCACTGAGTATGGCTGTCCCGCTTTACAAGTACGCATCTCGCCAATCAATGCGCTTATACCCCATTCATTTCAGTGGTGTAGCGCTGAGCTCGCACCACCCGAAGTACGCGGAAGTTTGGTTGCACTGCAACAGCTCGCTATCACCTTCGGCATCATGGTCTCGTTCTGGATCGACTTCGGCACGAACTATATCGGTGGCACTGGACAAGGCCAGAGTGAGGCGGCTTGGCGCATCCCGCTTGCTCTTCAGCTTGTTCCCGCGATCGTTCTCGGCATTGGTATCCTGTTTATGCCCTTCTCTCCCAGGTACGCGTGCTCGTGACGTAAGTGTACCGCTTTGCGTCTGATAGAAACGTCTGCCAGATGGCTCATCAACAATGGTCGGGATGACGAGGCCCTTCAAGTGCTCAGTAGTGCGCGCAACTTGCCGATCGATTCTGATCTTGTGCAGATCGAGTTCCTGTACGTCTTCTATACTTTTGTGACATGGACCGGATGTTGATGAACATTATTAGCGAGATCAAGGCACAGTATCTCTTTGAGAAGGAGCTTTCAGAAACGAAATACCCCCAGTACCAAGACGGATCATGGTCATCGGGATTCAAGCTCGGCATGCACGACTATTTCAGTCTCCTACTAACGCGCTGTAAGTTGGATTCTCATTGGTTGGCGATGCGTCACTGAAACATTTGACTTTAAAGCCCTCTTTTACCGTGTTGCCATCGGTACTTTGTAAGTCTGGCTCGGATGATTGGACAGGCGTGGAGATTTGATTGACATGGATATCAGGACGATGTTCTTCCAGCAGTGGACCGGCGTAAACGCTATCCTCTACTACGCGCCGTTCATCTTCCAAGATCTGGGTCTCGTTGGCTCGAAGAACTCGCTGTTGGCCACTGGTGTCGTCGGCATTGTGTAAGTCTGCCCACACACTCGTCTCGCACATCAGCTTATTGTTGTCTCGACAGCATGTTCCTCGCCACAATCCCAGCGGTCATTTGGGTAGACAAGGTCGGCCGGAAGCCTGTCCTAGTCTCCGGCGCCTTCATTATGGCAGCGTGCGTACTTCCCCTCTTCCCGGCAAGAGAATACTGCGTATCTGACAACACCTGCCTTCACTAGCTGTCACATCATTGTCGCGGTATTGACTGGTCTCTTCCACAACTCTTGGGATACACACAGAGGTGGGTCGATTAGAGAGACTGATTGGAGCCTCACGTTCTGATCTGTCTTTACAGTTGCCGGTTGGGTTGCCTGCGTTTTCGTCTGGATCTTCGCCATGGCTTTCGGTTACAGCTGGGGTGGGTCAGCAGCTTCGACTGGGAGATCTTTAACTCATCGACTTTGCTTATAGGTCCCTGCGCATGGATTTTGGTCGCCGAGATTTGGCCACTGAGCGTCCGCGGAAAGGGTATTTCCATTGCGGCCTCTTCCAACTGGGTAAGCGTCTTGGATATATGTATAAGGGATTGGAGCTGACCACTTTATGTATTGTTTCAAGATGAACAACTTCATTGGTGAGTCCGAAGTGTAGCCGTGCTGTCTGAATCAATAAGTGCTTAGACTTGCGTAGTCGGCCAGGTCACTCCCACCATGTTGAACAAAATCAACTTCGGAACATTTGTTTTCTTTGGAGTGAGCAGTCTTCGTCATTATTGCACGAAAAGCACTAATTGGTGACGAACAACAACAGGCGTTCTCTTTCGCTGGTGGTCTATTCATCATGTTCTTCGTGCGTATTCGGTTTGTGCGATACGAGGCCCGTCTGGATCTGACTGTCTCCACGCAGGTTCCGGAGACCAAGAATCTCACTTTGGAGGAGATGGACGAGCTCTTCGGATCTGAGGGTCTCGCAGTGGCTGATCAGGAGCGTCAAGCCGCGATCGAGAAGCGCATCGGCCTCGATAACTACGGTTTCGTAAGTGATGAAGTGCGTGAGCACCTGGAGAAGACGGATGATGGGTCTTTCAAGGCTTAGGTCCTTTCATGATCGAGACGAACCTAAATGATACTGTAATGTGTACTGTGTAATTTCTGTTTGATTTGGCCGGCAGATGAATGATGGCAATATATGGTCTCGACTCCATCTCTTCGGGATCCACTTGATCGTTGTTTCGACGTGGGAAGTGCTTTGAATTAGTGGTGAATAACGCCGCGCAAGCTGTCCGTCCGCGTCAGCTCACGCGCGCTCAACGTTTGATCAACGGGAGGAAAGATCTGCGCTCGACGATTGCCCAATGCCGAGGCTATTGACACATCGCACGTGCTACCTCGCAATGACGAGCCATGTCACTCTGTCTGACTCTTGCTGCAGAACATCCCTTCATAATTGCAGCTGTATTCGCTGCGAAGTGATCATCAGCATCGGGTAAAGTGCATGATCTTAACCTTTCTCAGGTGTGTAGGTCGTGGCCAAGGGCCCAAGACCTCGCGGCGCGCCCGATAGGCGAGGCTTCGCATCCATGCTACTCTCCCGCGCACGCCGATATTAGCATGAAACCGCTCCAAGGCACCGGTTTTTTGTCACTTTTATTTCTCTAATACTCTTCTATGCGGACGGCGTTTTCCCCATTTGTTTAGTCTGGGAGAAGTCGCCTGAAGTCCGGGATGGAATAACGTGTCGATGGGTCTCACTGTTTGGATATAAACGCGTGGTGCTCAGTCTTCATGTTGTTGCCAAATACCTCAACACGTCGAGGTTCCACGAGCTCGTCGCTCCCCTCGCGTTCTCTGCTAGACTCAAGCTGACGAGAATGGGTCTCGGATACCTATCTAGATTGAATTCAGCGCAGCTGAAAGGTCAGTTATTTATATATTGCGATGGTGGTTCTTTTTCAGTCTTTTCTGCATAGCTGTATTCCACTCGCCCACTATACCTTTGCAGATACTGGCCGGTCCAGGCACCGGCAAAACGATGGTTCTGACGTCCCGCATTGCCCACCTGGTTGATCGACACCGAATACATCCGTCGTCGATTTGTGCTGTTACATTCACTAATAAGGCTGCAGATGAGATGCGCGCGAGGCTCACGCAGCTGATCGGGCCTCATATGACCTCTCAGCTAAACTTGGGGACGTTTCATGCTTTGTCTTCTCAACTGGTACGGCTTCATGGTTCAGCTATCGGGCTGAGCACTGATTTTGTCCTGTGGGAGCACAATGATTGGTGTGTGTCAAATACTCCTCGATTTTTCATGCTCATGATATGTATCCTATCTCGATCAGTCGAAAACTAGCTATGGAATTAGTTAGACGTTATAGCCAGTCCATTCGTCAGACTGTCTTCGACGAGGAGGCCATGTGGCTTTGCGTACGGGTCATTGGAGCGGGGCGCAAAGGATATCCACCGGATGAAAGTGTCTACGAGGTAGACCCAAAGGACAGTTGTGATTTTTCGTCCGAGAGGTTCGAGCAGCTGGCGCAGATTGCGGCATCGATTTCCTCGGAATACCGGGATGTCTTGTCGAGGAACAACGTCTTGACCTTTGACGACCTCATAAAGGGAGCTGTTGAGATACAGCGTACTATCCCAGAACTGCAGCGGCAGTACGAACATATCGTAACGGACGAGTAGTAGGTGCTTTAGATAGTTTTCTTGCTCCATCGCTGAACAAAGTCCTGCAGTCAAGACACGAGTCGCACGCAATACGAATTCCTGCGAACTCGGCTTGGTTCCGGACAGGGCCTGACAGTTGTAGGCGACCCAGATCAGTACAGTGGGTGAACATGTATAGTCATCACCGCAGTATAGTGACTGTTTGCCTCAGTATACGAGTGGGCCGGTGCAGACATCAGGAATTTTGAGAGAATGCGGCAGGGTACGTGCTCCCCGACCTTGGCGTGTATGTGCTTATGACTTACAGTGTCGTAGATTTCCCAGACACCATCCAAATTGCGCTCGAAAAGAACTATCGCTCGACTGCAAGTATACTCAGATCTGCCACAGCTGTCATCTCGCAAGGTGTGTGGAGCAGCTTATGTGCTGTCGCTGAACATGCTGTGAAGACAGCGAAAATGATCAGACAAGAATCGTATCCCGAAAGCACTGTACACGGACAATATCGATGGCTTTCTCCCTACACTCTCAACACGCATTTCAGTGGCAGATGAAGCGTCGTTCTTAGCACAGGAAATCGAGAGACTGCTAACGCCTGTCGGCGGCAGCCTGTTCAACGGCAATGATGTGGCCATTCTAGGTCAGTATTTTGGGAACGTCGCCTTTGTCGCATACTTATTTGTTACTACGTCTGTCACTTTCATGTGCAGTTCGTTCTCGCCATCAAGTTCACGAGATCGTGGAAGCTCTTAAAGAGAGGAATATCCCTTATCGGGTCTTGACCAACCGCGAATGTGTTGAACCTGAGCAGGTAATTCCGTCATTCCAGAGCTGATGTCTTGATGGGCTAAGTATTGTCAGATCAAACACATCATAGCATGTCTTCGATATGTGGCCAACCCCTACGATGCCAACGCCTTAACTGATATGGTGAAATTTGACGCACCTGGCGGTCGGTCGAAGGGGATTGGACCGAAGGTTGGTTCGGACCTATCCTAATTGTCTCTGCCGCTCACACGACCCTGGCTAGACGATTTTCGTAATACTTCAGGAAGCCGAGCGCTGCGGTGTCCATTCTCTGGAGGTGATTAAACGCATTTGCAACAAAGACTTCAACATTCCTCGGTTCCGCCACAACTTGTATCCACTCATGGAGTTGGTCGAGGAGTTGCACCGCATGACCATGCGGGTGAGTTGCTTATATTAACATGATAGAAAATACGAAGTAACAAGGATGTTGATTGTGCAGAACATTCCGGCCTCCGAGCTGATATTTCACCTAGTGCAGAGAACAGACCTTGTGAACAGGCTGCAGGAGGATGATCCCAGAAGCTGGTATCGTCATACTCGGAAGATCGAATCATTGGTGGAGTTTGCATGTTGCATCGAGGACGGGAAGGGTGACCATGTGATTAGGCCACTTTTTCGAGACAATCCGGACACGGCAGGCTACCCTTTACGGATGTTCCTTCAAGTCTACGCCCTGGCGAGCCCTGTCGGTAGCGCGATTCGCGCTGAATGGTCCTCTGGTAACGATGGGGCACCGGTGAGTTTCTTGTGTCGACTTTTTACCCGGTCGTGATGCGTGACAATCATTGCGAACCTAGAAGGTGACGGTTATGACAAGTCACTTGGCGAAGGGTCTTGAATGGCCGATTGTCATGATCCCTGGGGGTGCGTACCTGCTTCGCATAACCTACTCGATATATAGTCTCATCTGCGATTGTAACCAGTGAATAATAAGCGCTTTTTTAAAGACGAAGAACTTAGGTCTGTCTGTCTGTTGTTAACACGAAGGTCATGTCATGCATATACTTCACAGGCGTGTCTTATATGTCGCATTCACCCGCGCGCAGACGTTACTGTTCGTGACCCATTCGCAAACGCAGTCCGAGTTTATTTCAAAATGCCCAAACAAGCAGGTAAACAAGTAGCCTCTCCGTATATTTGGGTGATTGATGCGATTCGGTGTGCAAGATACTCTTCCAAGACAAGGTGCCAGATCTCGATGATGCAGCATTGAGTGAAATTGCACAGCTACTGGGCCGCGCAGCACTAGGCGAAGGATGGGAGAGAGGTGATGAACAGTGAGTGAGTTAGCTTGGTTTGGGGCACCTAAACTGAGATACTCTTCTTCAGGCGACCTTCGGATGACCATGAAGGATACAGGAGGTTTACTTCTGGGCGTGTCATCAGGAACCTTTCAGCCTTTACTGCAGAGAATCTCATGTCTCGTCTTCAAAGTAAGATGAAAGGATGACGGAGACATGGGTAACGACAACAGAGAGAGCAAGAACAAGGAGTTACCGGTGGGGTTCCAACTAAGCGTATTCTATTCGGTTCGTTACCGGGCTGCTCGAAGCCTCGACCACACTCATGAATCCAAGTCATGATGTACTTAGCATTGGCTAGCATTATCTATCCATCGGAGAATGTGAAGCGGCCAGCTAACGTAGCACACTACACCTGACCCATCCGTCGATTACTTCGTGTCCGCAGGTAGCCCTCGCTGAATTTGATTTTTGGGTACAAATTAGGGAAGTGCCGACGGCGTCGGCGCGGACCTTGCATGCCAATGCCGCGCAGAACCCGGCGCCCTACCGTCCCCCGCTGCTTAAGCGGTCTCATTCACCACAGGAACGTGAAGCGCGGGCTACATGGCGCACGTGGACGCCGCACTGAGAGAGAGACAGAAGGGGCATCATTAGGCCGGACACGGCTGCGAAAATGCGGCGCGGAACGCGAGAGACGTAACGTTGCAAGGACACACAACGCGGAGAGTGTTGAAACCTGGGTTATTTCCCCTCAGCTCGGTGTACGAGACTCATATTAGTAAGTAGCTACCTGGGATATTTCCCTGTACATAATTTAGCTACTATGTACTATGTATAGTATATTAGGACTTACCCTCAGCTCGGTGTACGAGACTGAGGGAACTCGAACATAGCGATGCGCGTATGAACGCGAGCGCGTAGGCGCTCATATTAGCTAATCATACCGGACGCGGAAGATTACCATAATGAATGTATTTCTACAATAGAGAGGAGTAGCGTTGTCACTATGCGTTGTGCAGCTGTCCCATCGTTAGTATGGACCGAACGGGAGGGGAGGAAAAGCACGTGAGTTGTGGGAATCCGCGCGACGAAATGAGGGGCCAATTTAGGGTAGGACAGACTTGCACATGCAAGAAGACCGAATCGTTCACTTATTACTGATCACGGGGCAATCTCTCGTGAAGACAGAGTAGTTGTCTCAGTCCATGAGCCCAATGTATAGCGCCTGCGAGCGGCATGACCCGCTGCTACGGTCACTTCAGTGTGAGTGCAGGCACAGCACGCTATCACTTTCCACTGGGTGTGCAGCGCCAGCATAACATTCGACGTCAACCGGAGGCAACAGCAGTGAAAGCGACAGATGCGCAGGGACAGGAGGACAAGACATAGCCAAACACAACCACACTGAACATGGGAAGGCGCAATCGTGGTTTTCTGGTGGTGGATCTGTGCGTTGATCACTTCTAAGACCCACTGCAGTAGCAGCGGGAATAGGTAGGTGACTAGGATCAAACCGAGAGATATATTGCGCCATCGAGTCTGGGTGAGTCATATATTGGCAATTGCAGCCTTGGAAACACTACCAGGGGAAGAATGGCTCACTGTTCCCGCTATCCCCAGTGCGTATATAAGCTGGCCACGGTCAGTGAAGCTGTTCTGCTCAAGGAGTCTTTGTTAGCACTAGAGCACCACCATGTCTCACTCGACACTTCCAAATGACACTGGAGTCCCGTCGGGACATACGTATGACAAGGACGCTCCTCCTCCGCCATTTGGCCACTCTCTCAAGGGCTTTTGGGCGTTTGATCCAGAATACGTGAACCTGAACCACGGTAAGTTCTCGTTCAGGAAATATCTCACTTGAAGGAGGCTGATCCATACCGGACACCAGGATCATGTGGCTCACTCCCACTGCCTGTCATATTGGCTTGCTCCGAGCTTGGTATGTTGGCTGAAAGAAATCCGGACAAGTTCCATCGCATCACATATATGCCTCTACTCGAAGAGTCCAGGCGCGTTGACTGTCATTGTTGCATACTGCGGCCTCTTAACCATCTCGCATATACAGGAAGCTCGTCGCTGAGCTAGTCGGAGCGGCCACCGATGAGATCGTTCTAGTGCCTAATGCGACACATGGCCTAAACACTGTCCTTCGTAACTTTGAATGGAGGGAAGGCGACGTAGTCATGGGGGGTATGTCCTCGCATCGCGATTCTGCTAGCGCGTTGCCTAACCTATGGCTTGGGTTTCACAGCATCGACCACATACGACGCCATCTCACGTACCCTGCAGTATTTTGCTGACCGCTCTGAGCAGCCTAGACCTGAATTGCACAGCATCGAGTATACATACCCGATGACACACGCCGAGATCGTGGATCGCTTCCGCTCACGTCTCAGGGAGATTAAACAGCAGTATCCGAACACTGCATTCAGCAACGCCTACAACGAGGCGGATGCTAATGCTGCATTCAAGGAGGGAAAGAACAAATTTGTCGCGGTGATAGATAGCATAACTGCGTCCCCGGGAGCATTGATGCCTTGGCAAGAAATGGTCAAGATTTGCAGGGAGGAGGGCGTATACAGCGTAATTGATGCTGCCCACAGCATCGGCCAAGAAGTAATGACGATCCTCCAAGTCAACTGAATCTATGCTGATCTGCTTTATGTTCACTTTCTACACCGCAGATGAATATCAACCTCGGTAGTGCCGACCCTGACTTCTGGGTGTCTGATTGTCACAAATGGCTGTACACCAAGCGAGGCTGCGCTGTACTTTACGTTTCGAAGAGGTCAGCTTCTCGTGCTCGCACACCGCTCGAGATACATATATCACTTGATGCTTTATCTGTCGACAAGAATCTGACGAGTACCGGCTCTTCAGGAATCAATATCTCATAAAATCCTCTATACCTACGTCCAACGAATATGTCTCACCCAGAGATCCCCGTCCCCTACCTCGCGGCGTAGAAGGGACGAACTTCGTTGTGCAGCACGAGTGTGAGGCTGAGAATGTGTCAGCGATAATACCTTTGTTATGAATAACGGTTGAAATTTAGGGACGGGTACAATGGATTTCATTCCGTTCTTAAGCATCAAGGCAGGTGGGTCGAAACAAATAATGCTGCGATGCACTGCGGAGTCGATTCGTCTGACTTGCTTGCGATCATAGCCCTCGACTTTCGGAAGTGGCTCGGCGGAGAATCTGTCATCAACGAATATTGCCACAAGTTAGCGATAGATGGTGGCCAGAGATTGGCAGAGGTCATGGGCACCAAGGTCATGGACGAAACGGGGGCGCTGACCCTCAATATGGTATTTGCTCTGCTCTGTTTAATTTGATTGCGTCGTATTGACTTTGGGCGTGCCACAGGTCGACGTTCTCCTGCCGCTTCCAGTCCAGTCTAGGGAAGGTGAAGTGTACTCGAAGGACACACTCAGAGCTATCAATAATCAGCTCATGGAGAAGCTGCTGTTGAAGTGGAATACATACGCGGTTCACTACTTCCACGCAGGAGGCTGGTGGTGCCGATGCAGCGCCCAAGTCTGGAATGAGGTGAGCATATGCTGATAGTTAGAGCTACTTTTTCTCATACCGTCTCGTAGATTTCGGATTTCGAATACCTTGGGAGAGCCTTAACTGCTGTTTGCGAAGAGATCAAGAGGAGCATCCTTACCAGCCCAGAGCAGATTTGACTTCGTAAACTTGAATATACAGGACCATAGGTAGTTCGATCACGTAGAAAGCTTGAAGAGCATGGGACTGGTAGTGCATCACGGACATCCAGGATATATCGTACCAAAGAATGTATTATTCACCGCAGTGTAGCCACCATGAATTGCAGGCCATCATGGAACGTCAGTTTGTATGAAGCGGCCGGAGATCTTCCGAACCTGAAATGGCTTACCTCCAAGACGACATACATAGTGAGTAGGCTGAATAGCACATAGCGCATACATTGTCCGTTGAAATAGCGCGGATTACAACCTGGAGCCCATGCGAATACGAGAACAGAGATATTGCCAAGGTTGCGCGATGAGTCCGGTTGGGTTGGAAGTGGGAGCACGATCGAGTGTGTCAGCCTTAATCCAAACAATTGCTGCAAGGAAGGCGTGGACTATTAGTGGTCATTTTCATACTGGAGAAATGCAACCCAGTCGATGTTTTCTAATTGAACGACTCTCCAGATCCGTGGTGATTACTCAGGGAACGCTCGCAGCTGTATGATTATCACGAAGGAAGTTTATGCGAGGCGCATGGACATACTCTACAACATTGCTGAGAGGATGACAAGCAATCAACACACACAGCAACACTACGTACACTCCGTTCGGATTCTTCGCAGTAAGACAACTCATTGAGACCTCTTAACTACTCCGAGCGGCAGCCTCATCTTTTCCCAGATTAACTAGTACTGCATGCTCTAAGGTGGCTTCCCATAGTTCCACCTTTGCCCGCTGCGCCTCGGCCGTAAGCGCATCGCGAAGCGCGCGTGCGCGCGCAAGCACACTCGCTCGGTTGATCCGAGTGGGCGCAGGCCGTGGAGTCTGCGCAAGCGACGTAGATGAAGACGGAGTGAGCGACACTGGGTACGATGGGGGATACAAGTAGGGCGACCGGGACAAGGCGGAATACGACGCAGCTGAAGGCACGAACTGCGGCGGGAAGAGTGGCTGTCGTTGTCCAGACACTTGAGCGGCCGGCGTAGGGGTAACAGTAGATGTTTGTGGGGCTGACGAGTACATATGTGTATGCGGAGCATATACATGAGGTTGGGGTTGTGATGTTGGACGTGATGGCATGGTGAACGATTGCATAAGGAAGTCAGCTGGTGTGGATGGAATGACAGGCGCGGGTGCATGTAGTTGAGGTTGAGAGAGCTGCCGAACCGGAGAATGTGCTCGAGGAAGAGGCTGAGCCTCGGAGAAGGCAGTACTTCCAGAGGCTTCGACTTGTCCCTGGGTTCTTGCGAGAGGCATGGAAGGTTCCTGGATATCTGGTACGGCTCCTGATACAGGTTGCATATCCTCCCGTGCCCTTCCTTTGCCTTTGCTTTTCGGCTCCGATTGTTCCAACTCGTCGTCAGCTGTAGTTCGCATATCCACGCTAGATAAGCTGTCTGCGAAAGCACCATCAGGGGTCTGCTCCCTCTCCTGTTGACCGTCATTCAAGGACACACCTTGCTCTCCCGTCTCCGTTGTTGCGATCTGCGGTTCAGGACTGGTCCCTTGTCCTGGTTCCGGCTGCGGAAACTCCCAACTCCAATCAGGCGTCGGCGGGTCCGCCGCGAGTGAACTTGCCGAGGCAAGTGGCGAGCCCACGAGCATTGGAGTAGACGGTCGCGCAGCGTTCGTATCAGCTGCAACGGTCGTATTTGACCCAGGAACAGGCTGAGCCGCACTGCTTGCGGTAGGCTTTGGGGTTGCGTCTTCACGTGAGCTTGCAGAAGGAAGGGAGGGATCGGGCGCAGACATAAAGGATAACAGTGCGGGGTCGACCATGAGGTCGGGCGGATGCACAGGTGAATTGTTTGTCTGCGGTTGCGGCAGACCGGGCGTGGATGATCCAGTTGGGTCGGCAGTCGCGGGTACAGCAACCTCGGTGCTCGAGTTGGAATTTTCCGCGATGATGAAATCAAAAATAGATCCCCAATCGGACGCAGTGTCGCCCGGGACACCAGGAGGAGACGTGTTCAGTAATGCTAGCCAATCGTCCACGTACGTCGAAGCACCCGCTTGAGCAGAGGAATCAGACATCGAGGGAACTGCGGCTTCCGGGCTCATTCCCGTTGGAGGAGCGGATTCAGTGTGAGTTGCGGCAAGTAAGGACGCAAGAAGCTGATCGAATGAGTCTTCAGGTGTCATTTGTTGCTGCTGGTCCTGCGCAGTGGAGCCAGGTCCTGGAGGATGCCATGCTTGAGAACCCGGAGGCTGACCCGCGACCGGCGTAGACATGGCCCCCATGCGCCAATCTGAAGGCGGGTGATAGTGTTCTGCAGGAGCTCCATACCGCATGGTCTCCGGCCGGCCCTGTCGTTGAGCCATGTATGACTTCAAGGCCGCCTTCTGTGCGGCACCCTGCAGTAACCGCACCAAGTCTACGATCAAGTTGCGCCCACGTTCTCGCGCCCACGTCTCGGTGTAATTGCTCGGACCCTGGCCCTTCTCAAACGGGTACGGGACGTCCCAATCCGCCGCACCAGCAGGTACAGAGTTCAACCTACGCCGCTTGAGAGGAGGAGGGGCATTTGACGACCTCCGATGCCACCCTGTGGTCGCGGAGTATGGTGAGGGGGCAACAGGAGGCGTCGGATTGGACAGAAAACGCAAGAGCCCCCCAAGGACTGGTATAATATTCTTCTGCCGCAGGAGGGAATGAATAACATCAGCGGGTGGAGGTGGCGGTAGTTGAGAAGGGTCAACTGGGGGCGGTCGCGGATTCCGAGAGAGGGATGGAGGTTCTCGTGGGGGAGGTGCATGCGAAAGAGGAGGCTCGGGTAGCTCGTCAACGTTGATTGGATTCCGGGAGGTTGTACCGCGTGTCTGCTGCAATTGGGCTGGCTTCACACCACCGACTACACCTGCGAGCCCTAGAAGCGCCTCCTGATTACGTAGGAAGTTTGGCGGCGGCTGCGTGCCAGGTGAAGGGAGGGAAATCGGAGGGGTTGGCCGGGGTGTTGATGAAACAGAAGAGGAAGCAGACCCAGTTTTTGCTCTTGATTTCTGCTTGCGGCGCGCGGGGACAGATGTAATCGAGGAAGACCGCGCCGCACGCGTCGCTGGGGGAGATGGCCTCGACACAGAAGCTCCTTGTGAGGAAGACCTGGCTGGTTGCGCAGTGCTCATGGGGGGCGCTGAGGGCAGCGCCGGCGGGAGAACTACTGGAAGTTCAGCGACAAGATGGGAACCAGGAAGTGCAAGGGTCCCCACGTTTGATGAAGAGCCTGCACCGCTAGGAAGGGCTAGCGGTGACTGCAATGGCGACCTACCTCTGCCACTGAGGGTGGGCGAGGGCGGCGGCGAGCCAAAGAGAGAGCCGTCGTCGTCCTGTGCGTCATCGATGGCCGTGCTATGCGTAGGGTCCTGGTCGAGCTGCATAGCACTGTACGAACGCAATTAAGACGAGCGTAACTCAGACAAAATCAGTGATGCTCACAGGAACGCTATGGGTGTGTTGCGAGACTACGTATGGTGTAGGAGGACGGCGTTGGAGAGCGGGGTATAACTATTACGCTGCGTCAACGTCTTCGTCAGAGCTTGGAGCCAAGGTATTATATCATAAAACACACACCTTCGACTGCGATACGGAATTATTCTGAAAACATCTAGAGAGAGGCGTCCTTGAAGCTTTCATGGATGATGAACAGAGGCAAACGGGTTTGACGTTCCCGGCGTCTGTAAAAAGACTCGAAACATAAGCGCTGGCTGAGTGGTTCCGGCCACACCTCCTCGAGACGGCAGCCACTGGAATTCAGACTGTCCGAGTATGAATCAGATTCCCCTTGATACCAAAGGCAAAGAAAGAGCGACTGATGACGCTCTGTTCCTCGAGCGATTGGAAATTGTGTTCAAACGGAGTCTCGCGGATTTGCAAGCCTTCGCAGAACGAGAAGAATGCTCTTTTGACGATGTACGTGTTTAGTCGGAACAGGTTAACGAATCGGCCAATCATACAATATTGCGTGCAGGTGAGAAGACGTATAGCTGAGTGGCACTGCAAATATCTATTTGAAGCATCTTCTGGGGCATCCCAAGTCAGCGTTCAGGATCGAAGTAAGTCGATGCCAGTGTGCGACGGATGCGGACTTTCACGGCTTCAGTACAGTGCACAGCATCCTCCGTTCTACCTCGCAAAATCTCGAATCTCTCGAAGGAATAGCAGACTTGCACTCTTTCTTTCTGGTAGTAAACCCGCATGATCCCGCAGACGAAGGCTTCCTCGGTGGCACTCTTCTCGGACGTGAGTTTTGGCGAGGATACCGTAACTGTGGAGTAGTGGGTGCCAGAGCATTCAAGGCGCATTGTGTGAAGGCTTTAGAAACGCAAAATCGCCACACCGTTGCACCCTACCCACCAGACTCCTCGCTTGTGCAGAAGAAAGGGCCCGCAAGCGAACTCAAAAAAGAAGTTTATGCTGCCGTCCGAAATGCACTCAGGTACAGTCCTTTCTGGGTTTGTACTCTAATCCAATGTGCAATTGAGCTTTATGTATTCTCCGCAGAGCCGCATCCGGGAATCGGACCGCTGAGATGAAGTGGACCAACCATGCAAGGCTGGATACGTTCGGAGTCACCCTAGTAGGATGGCCTACAGGAGTGCCCATGCAGAATCCATCAACTCTGAGTGTCGCCCAGAATACCCAAGTGCTCGAAGGACTCAACAATGGGACAATGTACTTCATGCGCTTGGGAGAGACTCCGGTCCACGATATGCCTGCGACTCCTGCACCCGGCTCCGCGGATTACTCCCAGGTCCATGAGGATCCCGGCGCTTTTGATGACTCCGCTGACATCTCATGGGCCTACCAGGAACAGGGCGAGTCATCTCCTTCGGTGAGTGTGACGTGTCAAGGGACTGGCCAGATTCGCGCACTGTTTGTCGGTGGCTCACTAATCCTCTTCAAATCTGACAGCAAAGCGACTTGCGAGCCACTGCGCAGACTCCCGCTGCGATCTATCCATCCCAAACTCTGATATCCGCATCAGATGACAGCGCCGAAGCACTGCGCATGCTGCCGAGTTCCACCTTCGGATCCGAAGAGCCACCCAATACGAGCAGAAAAAGGCGGAGGGAAGAAACATATATACGACGATAATTGTATCACTAGTTTGTGCCCTTTCAAAACGTGAGAAACCAGTATGTTACTGAAGGCCCCATGCAGATTCCAGTGGCTACGACTCAATGATCATCGAAGCCTAAGGTGCCTTTCGCATGCAATTCCGACATGCGCCGACATATCTGCTTCCTGTCTTCTGGCCCTTGTTGTTCCCCGGATGTGTCCGCCTCGATATCAAATACGACACGCTCTAGGCTGGCAAACCGCGCGTGTGACAGGATCACGTCAAGCGCCTCCAGGTTCAAGGCCCAGAGGTTCGACGAGCGGATGACGATGACAATCTCCTTCAGCCAGGGCGGGTCCAGCTTTGACAGTAGGATGACAACCCATGAGAGCGAGGGTTGATACGATGAGAGCTGCGGTTCTGCGCAGAGCATTCGAAGGCTGCGCAGGCCCGTGCACGGAGTGAGATCAAATCGCGCATCAACGAGGATATCTGGAGATGTGCTACTCATTAGCGGTGTCGATCAGTGTGGAGTGACCGGACAAACCCGTGGGGTGCTGCGTCTCTGCAAATCCAACTTCTAGATGCTGAAGGGTGTCTCCGACAGCATGCAGCAACAACCCGATAGCCACGGCATGCTTGGGACTCGATATAGAGCAGGACAACGAATTCAGATCTGACGCCGCGGAGTGATCCAACATCCACGTTACTAGAGGTGCGACGTCTATCTTTCTGGACACTTCCAACCGCCGCAGCCGCGGGAATGTCAAGATGCTGTCGAACCCGACGGATTTCTGGTGTAGCCACTGCGCCGCAACGAGACGGAGGGTGTGCACTCGAGGGAATGCGCCCAGGAGCTTTATGAAGTCCGTAAAACTCAGGCCCTTGCAGCCGTCCACGGTGAGGGTCCTGACGTTCGGAAAGTGCGGCGCCAAGATGGTTATGACTGCATATGTAATAGGCATCGCAGCTACTATAAGGGACGTGACGCTCTTTAGGGGGGACGCGTTGGAGGGGAAAGCAGACTGAAGCAGAGCCATTAGCGTAGCCGACTCAGGCTCGCGGATGCGTTGCAGTCCCTGCAACGTCGGCCAGCTGACACCCTGGATAGTGTCATTGTCCCAGCGCAGCTGCGCTGCTGTCCGCACGCGTATCTCGAGCTCGCGGATGTACGGTGTGACGTGTGGCGAGGAGGCGAGGAGGCGTCTGAACGCATGCCCATGGCTCTTGGGATCGAGAGAGATACTGTGGAAGAGCGTGCGCCGTGCGTTTGGGAGCCACGCTCGACATGTGAGGCTGCAGGCCTTGACGGCGGGGACGTCCGGATATACGTTCTCCACGATGAGGTCCCGTATCTCAGACGGCATGCGCTGCATGGACATGTCGTAGTCGGAGAAGTCTGAGCGTGTTCACAGCTCACGCCTCCACGGCGGCCTATTGACTCGCGAGCCGCAAGTCCTGAATTGGTAGTACTTTCGTCTTAGCATCCGTTCCAGTGCGAGGCGTTGCTATTGCTCACCCTTTCTCGGAACTTCCGCTGCTTGTGCACCTCACAATTTCGAGGGTGTAGAGATGATCCTGGCAAGAGCCCCTTGATCATGACTGGAATGCACAGGAAACGTGAAATCGAGTGTCAAGATCGGCAGGGGCGGACCGTGACGCTGTGTCCATTACGTGCATACCCTTACGTCAGCATACCAATGCATTAATTGGTTCCTCCCCTGTGCTGCGTTTCAGCTAGTCCCACCATGTTTTCCTCGTTCTTTTCGTGAGTTGGAAGCTGTAGAGGATCTACAAGTGCTCATCGCGACACAGAACATCGGCGCCGGTTGACCCCAATGCTCCCAACTTCCACCCCGTCTCATTGGCGGTCCAGCCCTCGGAGCTGTTCGGGGAGCTTGAGCCCAAGGATACCGAGTGGACCTGTCCAGGAGGCTTTGCCGTGGAAACTCAGACATTCTACAATTTCCTAGAAGATGGAACCTCCTTGATGTGCCAAGTCATCCACTCCGCGGTCGGGTGAGTTCCGCCGTCACACTCAGACGCTCGAACGCTAATGTAATCGATCAGGGTGTGGTATCCAACGATCCAGTTCACCTGCAAGATCTACAATCCGAATACGAAGGAGACGGTATGGAAGTCCGTCAATGTGACCAACTTCGTGACTCCCCCTCCGAACCTCGACAAACGGTCGTCCAAGGCAGATCAGTTCTCGATCACTTTCAAACCAGGCGCTGACGCCGACACGCCCGACTCGTACACTATTCGTGCCAACCTGGGCGACGACCTGCAGATCTCATTGGACGTTACTCGTGTAGCTGGTGCGCCAGGCTTCAAGGTCGGCAAGGGGCCCAAGGGCGGGTTCTCCGAATTTGGTACAGATCGCGCGAACCCGGAGGGGTATGTCGTGCACCGGTTCTGGCCGCGGGACCAGGCAAAGGGGATGTACATCCACAAGGGTAAGGCAATACCAGCAAATGGCCCGGGGATGTTCGTGCACGCGATCCAGGGCATGCGGCCTAACCTCGTCGCGGCGCGATGGAACTTTGCGCACTTCCAGAGCGACGCGCATGGCGGAGTGTCTGCGATCCAGATGGAGTTCACGACGACCGATGCATACGGGCCCAAGGGCGCGGGCTCCGGCTTTGTCACCGTCAATGTCGGCTCACTCGTCCTCGGCGGCAAGCTCGCGGCCGTCACGGCGGAGACGCGGTACCCCAATGAGCAGCCGCCGGACCAGGCGGGTGTGGTGTCGCGCGCAGTGCACTCGAAGACCGTACTTGATCCTGACACGGGGTACAACGCACCCACGGAGCTGGTCTTCCGCTGGAAGGCACCGTCCATTGTTCCGGACGCGCAGGGTTCCGTTGACGCGACACTTACCGTTGATGTGGGCAAGCCGGACGCGCCTAAGGGGCTCATTGAGAAGGTCGACGTCCTCGCGGAGATCCCGTATGTGATCAAGACGATGGTGAACTACGTCGCAGGCACCAAGCCGTACATCTACCAGGTGCGCCTCTTCAAGTAATATCGCAGTATGCTGCGTCTGACATCAAACCAGTGGCTCAATCAAGCCACGCTTGATGTTACAGGGCCGGACGCGCTCATCCCCGGTCTGTCCGGAGGATTGAAGGTGGAAGGATCCCTCTACACCGAGGCGACGTTCATTTCGTGAAGGGGACGTTGGAAGTGTGTATTTACTGATGTACATATACCACGAGAGTGTGTACGTTGATTGCTAGAGGATTTTGAGAATCATGTGGGACTGTGCGCGGCAAGATTGGCCGGTGATAGGGCATTCTCCTATCGGCATAGCTACAGCGGTTATCAGAGAATCTCCTGCTGCGATGCGCAGGCCAATACGACGGCGATTCGGAAGAGGGGCGTGGAGGAAACACGCGCCCGGTGTGTAAGCCTGACTTGTTGGTCGGAGAAAGCCGCTTGAGCAGTGCGGAACCGACCCTGAGAACGCTGCAGAGTCAAAGTCTTCTGCAGCCAGCAGAGCCGCAAGCTCGTCCTCGCAGAACAATGTGCTATGTTGCGGCCACTGTTGCGCAGCTCGCTCTCTCGCACGTCCCCCGTCCGCATCGAGCCTACCGTCCGCCATTACTCGGCCCAGCTTGCGAGCAAGCGGCCGGCAGGCGGTCTTGTATATGGAATTCACCTCACGGCTGAACCGCGGCTGCAGGGCAGGCCCCTGGCGGCCCTTTGTCAAGTAAAGAGGTCATTTCACGCTACACCGAGGAACCAATTCGTACCCATTCTTCCTGTGCTCGCAGGTTTCCTGAAGGTTTGTGCGGGCAACGTCGGGACTTGCGCAAACTGAACTGATCTCCCCTATCTCCAGGCATCGACAACACTCGAGATCGCCCGAACAGCTGCTCGCATTACACTCACGTTCGTTCCTGTCATCCTCCTTAAGAACCTCAAGTCAAAGAAGGAACTTCGCTGGGCAGAGAAGACAGGGAGGACTGATGAAGCAAGAAAGGAGCTCGTCCTCAAGCGGATCCGCAACAGAACCATCCTCTTCCACGCACTCTTACTCATTCCTGTGTTGCTCTTTTGGGCGACGATTGCCGCAAGTTTGGAAAGAACGCCGCTGACGGGCAGGTAAGTTATCATGGTCCACAGTCGCACACAACTGGCTTATCTCGGAGCCACTGCTCCTGTATACCAGATGGCGGCTGATCCTACTCTCACCTGAGGAAGAGGAGGACATCGCCGCGCAGCTCGCGGGCCCAGGATGGTTCCAAGCCGTTGGGGAGATCCTCTCGCAGGACGAACCGCCGAGGCTGGTGAGCCCGTCCGACTGGCGCTTCCAATGGGTCCAGGACACGCTGCGGCGGCTCGAGCGTGTCATCCCGACCTTGCAGAGGGAGCACGAGCTTGTCCCTCACTGGGTCCACTGCGAACCTCAGGACATCCCGCTCCCGCCGCCGGCTGACTTCCCGCTGCGCCCGCGCCCGCGTGCAAGCGAGTATCTCCGGCGGCTCGCCGAACTGACCGCTGCCCGCACTGTGCACCCCGCGCCGCACGGCGTCGCGGGCCCGCCATACTCGCTGCTCGTCGTGGACAAGCCGGACGCGGCGAACGCGTTTTCGTACGGCTTTGGGCCAGATGGTGCGGGCGGTATCGTCGTGTTCTCCGGGTTCCTGGATGAGGTGCTCGCGAAGAACCCGTCGGGCGAAGATGTGTGCGCGCCGCAGGAGGAGAGCTCTTGGCTCACGTCGGCGTTCCGCGGTCTGTTGGGTCTGTCTCACCAGCCGGTACAGACCCACCCGCGGCCCACAGAAGAGCAGACGACTGAGCTCGCGATCCTCCTGGCGCATGAGCTGGCACATCTGGTTTTGGCACATCATATAGAGACGCTATCGTCGGGTTCAATCATCTGGCCCGGCATTCTCTCGATAGTGACAGACGTGGCCCGCGCACTCATATTCCCTGTCACTATGCTTTGTAAGTCTTGATTCGTACACTCTGGCATCACGGTTTCTGAGCTTGCCGTCTTCTAGTCGGACCTTTCGTGAATGATGCCCTTGCTGGCATGGGCAAAGTGGGCACCGGGGAGTTTACCAAGTTGACCGAGTACTGTACCAGTCAGACGCAAGAAGTCGAGGCAGATATCGTCTCTGCACGGTATGTTATTCCTCTCGCCTCTCCGATGCCTCGACTCATCTTTTCTCATAGGCTTCTTGCGCACGCCGGCTTTGACCCGCGGCATGCCGTGCACTTCTGGGAGGAGCGCAGCGGACGCGAGCTGGCGCGCACCATCGAATGCACGCCCGCGACAGCTGAGCGCTGGCTCAGCGAGCCTGACTCCGCACAACTCGTGCGGCGCTGGATGGGTGAGACGCACCCGATGAGCGTCACCCGTGTTGAGCAGCTTAAACGCGAGCTCGAGCGATGGGAGCGCGAACGTATGGCTGCACGCGAGGGCTGGCTCCAGGAAGATCAGGAGCATGAGATGGAGGACCAGGCACAAAGTCTCGTTTAGTTGATCCTGGGGAAATCGTGGTTGGACGTTCATACTATCTGAGAGTCGATCGTACTGTATTTCGTCGCATACCTGCTACAGTGTACATACATTTGGGGGGCCATAGTACTTAATGTTACAAATCGGGAGTGACCAGTGTCGCTATATTGATATCTGCCGACCGTAATCTCGGAGCAAGCGAATCCATTTTCCTTCCACAAGCAGCGTGACGCTGGTCTATGATGGTTCCTCTGCAATACTATATGATACGGCGTGTGGTGCATCTCCGTTCAAGTATGCGGGCAGTTGATCCAGGATCGTTTTGGCCAAGTCGCCAATTTCACCGGGAATGAGGAGGTACTTGACTAGAATATCGGAGATGCCGTGGATTACGAGAGTGTTTCTCAACGATTCAGCCTCTTCGTTATCGTCCCCGAATAAAGGAATTAATGTCCTGAGGGCGGCAACGGGCATAAATCCAGGGATCAGGAGGCCCAGATCAGAATCAAATTCGTCAACGGTGCAGTCCAAGCAATGCGGTTCAAATGTGACGCCCCGTCGGACAAGATCCAGTGAGAGAATTCGCAGCAGCGGAATGGCAGATCGGCGTTCATTAAGCGGCCTCTCGAAAGTGAAATAATCTGCGGGATTCTGCTCCAATACAATATTCTCCGATGGGGACATATATAGCAGTGCCATACTCCCCATCGCCCCATATGCCCAACGGCGAGTCGTCATACCGAGGAGCCGGTCACTGATTGGGTTGCAAACAAGGGTACAGATGTCGCTCATTGCGTGAGTGATCCTTTCATTGGGCATTTCGCGAGGGTACTGGAAGAATGCGAGCTGTCCTGATATTCTGATGAGGCTGGCGAAAAGTTTGACGAATAGTGTTCTCGAGACGCCGATTTGGACCACCTCCGAAAATTTCCCCAAGAATGGTATCCAGGTATGTCTGAGAGCTCGAGCCATGCGAGATGAGGGGTGGAGAGGATCTGCCCTCGAGAGCAACCTGCTTCCTCTGATTAATGGGCGGTCTCCTGCATAACTGATTCGACAAATACTATCCAAGGCGACATTTAGAAGACGTAGCCTGTCACCGGGTAAAGTGAGCAGAATCTCCAGAACCCTGTGCCGCACTAAGTCGATTATGATCGTTATGGTATCTTCGGACCACGCTCCAGAATCCTTAAGAGCTTCGCCTTTATCTGTCCCTCGTAGGAAGAGATTCCCCAGGATGTCGAAGAATGCCAAACGCACACCGGGAGAGCAATCGGCTGACGATGATATGGAGCGGATCACGTCCAAAAACGAGGAAGAGATGGTGTTATGGGTCACATCAACTAGATCAAACTCTTCTGGTCGGGGGCCCGATACTGACGAAGGATTCTTTAGATGAAACATGGTCAGTTTGCATGCAGTAGCGTATGCCCAGCGATATATGGGCCCTTGCAGACTCGCTCCCAGATAACGGGCAGAGGTGCTGGGTAATGTGTGCGCATCTTCCGACGGATCACATATATGTCGAAGGAGTATAAGAGTATCGCGGAGCAGCGACGACTGCCATGGCTCATTGTGTTGAGGAAACAAGGGCTGATCATGGAATGCGAGATATGCCGATATTTTTGTGATGGCGACCGTGTTCCGTGTAATGTGAAGTAAGGGATGACCGGGGAACTCCCCCTCTACGCGTGCACGGAAGCAGTTCAAGAACCCGGGGTAGATGTCTATCAAGGCGGCGCACAAAGCCCGCCTATCCGTACGAGATGCTGAACTGCACCTGTAGAGAATGCCTTCGATCGTGATGAGGACCGCGTCGAGCACAGCGGGGTCCTGATCTATGGGGTATAAGAGGCTACAGAAGTGTGCGGCGATGACGTGCATGCCTGGCAGTCTAGGTAGGAGGGGTTCTATGACGCTACCATTGTTCGGTGTCCGTAGGGCCCATGACAAACTGCAAATTGCCCAGCATATTTGGCGACAGCTGATACCATCGATGGATTTCCTCGACATTATACTGACGAAAGTGTTCAGCCAGTAATGGATTGTCAAGACCATGTCCCCGGGCTGCTTGTAGCGTTGCATCCGAGCGACGTCCCATAATGCGATGTAGATGACAGTATTTACGGCAGATGGCAGTTCTCCTGTCCACAAGGAGGTGTCCTCGACCTCGCATGTGGCGACCCGCTGATGAAAGTTGGTTATAACTTTCTCCCCGTCCAAATTGAACCAAAGTGCTCCGTCTCCCACTTCAGCCAGCGTGATCGACAGACGCAGTACGTGAGCAGCGGATGATAGTGGCAAGTTATCCAGCTCGCCGAGGCACTGTACGATGAGCTGCATCGTAGCGGGAGAAAGCGCCATAACGGCGCTAGAGGAACCCTTGCGGCGGAGGTTGAGGTAGGGAACACCAATAACCGTGTTGGAGGCTCCATCCGTGACCGCTTGAAGTGACTCCACAGAGTCCTCTACTTCGGCTTCCGATACCAATGCAGCCAGAACTTGCATGCACCTTTGAGCCTCCATCTGCTTCTTGAGGTGCAAAAAGTTGAAGATGCCTACGTAGTGAGAGTGCAGCAAGTGCTCTAAGAACTGTATTGCTCCGCCATCGATGAAAAGTCGCCTGTACTGGACGAGATTTGGAAAGTGAATAAGGGCACGTCCTAGTTCGCCGGCATCCTCGAGGCGCGTGGCGTTCTTAATGAGCCATACCAATGCGCGACTATCCAGCAGATGCGAGTACTGAGCAATGAATCCCTCGTCTTGGCTTTTAAGAACGACGAGGGATGAGATCCTGCCCTTCATGAGCTCCTGCCGGAAATACGCCCTGTCACTCCATATGTCCAATATCTCTTCGAGTAACTCCCGTAGCTGACGACGCTTCCGCACTAGCCACGATTTGCAGATGCGCAAAGTAGCCCACACCATCCTAATATCAGCCGCCAGTTGCTTCACGCCAATATCCAAGAAGCCATAGACTATTGAGATGAAAGCGGTGACAGATGTTTTGTAAGGGCAATCCGGGTATATGTATGGCAAGACGTTGGCGGCAGCATAGGTGAGGAAGGTGACGAAGACGAGGATAAAAGATGTGATCGCCACGGCTCGATTCAATGACCACGCAAAATCGAGTAGACCGGCGAAGAATAGTAGGAGGGCGATGTGCAGAAGCACAGGTAGAAACGATAGTACCGCCGGCAGCCTCCATTTCTGTAAGCCGTCCATCCGATATTGTCTCTGTCGCACTCGCGTCTCGCGGACAGGCGAGAGACCAGAGTGCAAGAAATGCACCCACTGCTTGGCGAGGATGGCGATGAGAGCGGTGGAGAGACTGATAATGAGGCTCGCAAACCAATAGATATTGACTCGCACGGCAGAGCCCGTTGGTCTGAACTGGCTTGTTACGGCTGCTGGAAGTGGAGGGGTGCTATTCGCTTGAAGACCCATGAGGATGGCTTGTAGCAGGACAACCGATGTGTCAGCGGAGTTTGGCTGCAGGCTCTGGTATGATTCGATTACGAAGGCGGTGAGCACCGCGGAGAATATTGCAGCCTGTGAACAGTGTTTGAATATTGGATTTTAAGCATGCCTCCGCGCATGAAAACATACAAAAATGAGCATGGAGTCCAAGTCAGAATCCCAGCCATCTGACGTCTCCTTGTCTTCCGGGAATGCCTGATCCAAGTACATATCCCACATATCTCTATCATGGTATAACTCCGGAGGATTATCGTCGTTTTCCTTCATGTGAGGATCAGGTTCGGGCCCCATCGTTGCCTATATTCAGTATTCAGGATATATTCGCACTGTTCACAATCGGAAAGTGAACCTGAGATCTCATCTTGCCTGCGTGTTGTGGGCGTCCCTGTCAGGAGAATCACTCGGGATAGGACTGTAGACACACAGGAGAACAAACATGTTGGAGGGAGGCTTGACTTCGAGGAGATGGAGTCTGCATCCGATAAGTGTAAACAATCACTCGGTTGTCATACGGACAACGGATCGTACTCTGGGGTCGTTTCGCTGACTTCGTATATAAAAATCTTGGGACATCGTGGCAGCGTGATCTTCATGATTTTCTCCCCTGAGGATAGCGGGGTTGTCGAAAGTGTAGCTCAGCCTCGAATAAGCAGGTGAAGGGCGTCCGAAGTCGTCGCCTCCCAGCGGGAAGTCGGACACAGACAGGAGGTATGCGGGAGGATTCCCAGCTCTTGGGGTGTGCGTAGATGAGCTGAGATCTCGATGTTCTTCAGGCGAGACATCTTTATCCTCAGCGGACAAGCCCCAAACTGAGGCAGTCGCTCGAGCTTCGTTAGCGGGAGCAACGCCTGTAGGTCTGGCACCCTCCACCACCTCTCCCAAGACAGGAATTGCGCCAGATCCAAGCAATGATTCGAGCCGGAGATCGAGAGCGGATGTAGTCATCGAGGAGGAACTGAGAACGAACAATATGAGAGAGGAGACAGAGAGTAGAAGATTGTATACGATATTGATCAGACGGGAGCCCGTGGCTGTCCTCCATGCTTCTGACGCTTTCCAAAGATAGACTTTCAGTGGGAATGCTCTTGCCAGCCCCTACCTCGGTCGAAGACATCTGAAGTTGGGCCACATACTCGCTGGCGTCACTGTGAAAGAGGTCGATGTTAATAGAGCCACGCGACACTTGCTTTGCGACTACACGAGCATCTTCTGCCATCACTTTTTCATTATGCACATACCTCGCTTTTGTTTGTGCATTGTTGGCATTTGTGGACGACGCGCAAAAGATGGCGATGTCACGGAAGTATCATAGAATAAGTGAACGGGCCCGCGGAGACCTTCCAGCGGCTATAATCCAAGCACTGTGTGCCGATATGGGAGTTGAATTTGTACACAAAAACCAAATTCAGCGAGGGCTACCTGAGAACATGACGTAATCGACCACTGGACCGTGCTATGTTACACTAGGTCCTTGTTTGTCCTCCAATGTATACATAAAGGCAGCCAGTGCTACATCATGACCTGGATTCGTGCGTGGTCTAGTAGCCTGGTAACGAGCCGAATAGAACACGCTTCGTTAGAACCTCACAGGCCACTGGCAACTCCTCGGTCTTGCTCTCGCTGTTGTCCCTATACATGTCTTCGCCATCCCTTCATCTTGCTTTGAGGACGGACAATGATATTCTTCGCAGTAAAGACTGAAAGGTCCCTGATAAAACTCCAAGGAGCAGCCCTCCTGTATCCTTCATGGTCGCCCGAAGGTCCCCTGAAGACTATCTCAGTTTCGGCACCCCGAACCGAGCTCACTCACCCACTCCTTAAAAGGGTCGCCTCTCTTCCATTCCACACCTGGTGCTGCGCGGCCCAGCGACTGTGCAATCACGCTCAATGTCGCGTCATCGAGATCTGGGACCTCGTCTTGGAAGAGCGTCTTGGGTACCGAATCACATCATTCACCCAGAGATACGGAGGCTGCTTGCTTACCTGCGTGTTTGGGCATTTTGAAATAAAATCGGGCTCTGCTCCTGAATGGGTCACGTACAGTAATGTCTGCGCGCGGGTTAATGCGACATATAAGACACGCCTATAAAGTCTGTGCATAACTGGCATGACTCTCATATTAATAATAAGCAAACAGACCTTTCTTCGTCTTTAGAGAAAGTCCAACCATCCACTGGTTAAGTTGGCAGATGAGGCTACATATCGAGTAGATTGTGAGAATTGGGTACGCACCCCCAGGAACCATGGCAATTGGCCATTCAAGGCCCTTCGCCGAGTGGCATGTCATAATCGTTACCTTCTATGTTCGCAGAGATTGTCACACATCACCGCCGCGTGCAAAGTCGACGCAGGAAACTCACCGGCGCCCCATCGTCACCAGAGGACCTTTCAGCGCGGAACCCGCAACCGGCCGGGCCTGCCAGGGCGTAGGCTTGAAGAAATAGCCGTAAAGGGTAACCAGCCTTGTCCGAATTGTCCTTGAGAAGTGACCTAACCGCAAAGTCATGGTAACCCTTCCCCTCGAGGTGACGCGCAAATTCGATAAGTGCTTTGATCTCCGGAGTACGACGACACAAGCCTCTGGGACCACCCCTCTGCAGTCTGGCTACAAAGTCTGTTCTCTGCACTAGGTGAAGTATCAGATCGGAGGCCGGAATGTTCTGCACAATTAACATTCTTGTTACTTCGTATTTTCTATCATGTAATAGAAGCAACTTACCCGCATGGTCATGCGGTGCAACTCCTCGACCAACTCCACGATTGAATATAAGTCTCGGCGGAATTGGGCCTTCACAATGTTGCAGTTTCCGTTGCAAATGCGTATAATCACCTCAAGAGAATGGACACCACAGCGCTCTGCTTCACGCAGTATGGCCAAATTGTCTAACAAGGGTCACGTAAACAGCGGAGACAATTAGGATAGTGTATGTAAACCAACCTTTGGTCCAATCCTCTTCGACCGACCGTCGGCTGCAGCAAATTGCATCATATTTAGTAGGATGAAGGCGTTGGCGTCATTGGGGTTACCGACATATCGAAGAAATGCTATGATGTGTTTGATCTCACCCATACTTAGCCCATCCAGACAGTAACTCTGAACAAGGAAATTACCTCCTTAGGTTCAGCAGCTCTGCAGCTGGTCAAAACTCTATAAGGGATCTTCCTCTTCTCAAGAGCTGTCACGATACCGTGCATTTGATGGTTATAACGAACTGCACATGCAAGTGACAGACGTAATAAAAAATAAGCATACGGCAAAGGCGACGTTCCCAAAATACTGACCTAGAATGGCCACGTCATTGCCGTTGAACAGGCTGCCGCCCGGAGACGTCAGCAGCCTCTCAATTTCTTCATCCGCCTCTGAGACGCGTGCTGATAGCATAGGGAAAAAGCCATCGATATTGTCCGTGTACAGTTCTTTCGGGCTCCGCTCCTCGTCTGATCATTGTTGCTGTCTTCGCATGATGTTCAGCGACAGCACATAGGCTGCTCCACGCACCTTGTGAGATGACAGCCCTAGCAGATCTGAGTATGCTTGCAGTCGAGCGATAGTTCTTTCCAAGCACGATCTGATTGGTGCCCGGAAAATCTACAACACTTCAAGTCAGTCCCACATACGCCAAGAATTGTGAGCACGTACCCTGCCGCATCCTATCAAAATTTCTGATGTCCGCACCGGCCCATTCGTATACTAAGGCAAAGGTCAGTATGCTGCAGTGATGACTGAACATATCCACTCACTGCACTGATCTGAGTCGCCTACAACTGTAAGGCCCTGTCCGGGACCAAGCCGAGTTCGCAGGAATTCGTATTGTGTGTGACTCGTGTCTTGACTGGAAAATTTTGTTCAGTGATACTGGATGAAGGCTATCCAAAGCACCTACTACTCGTCCGTCAGGATATGCTCGAACTGCCGCTGCAGTTCTGGGATGGTGCGCTGTAGCTCAACCGCCCTCTCTATGAGGCCATCAAAGGTCAGGATGTTGTTCCTCGACAAGACATCCTGGTATTCCTGGGAAATCAACGCCGCAATCTGCGCCAGTTGCTCGAGCCTCTTGGCTGAGAAATCACAACTGTCCTCATGGACGTTTTTATCCCATAAACATCCTTTGCACCCCACTTTCATGACCCTTTCACAAAGCCAGGTAGCCTCCTTATGGAAGAGAGTCTGACGAATGGACTGGCTATGACCTCTGACTAGCTCTTTAGCTAGCTTGCGACTGATCAACATAGGATACATCTCATCAGCAATTGTAATTGCGGAGGACTCGGCACGTACCAATCATTTTCGTCCCACAGGGAAAAATCAGTGTCCAGCCCAATTTTTGGACCATGAAGCCGGACGAGTTGGTGCGACAGCGCGTGGAATGTGCCCAAATTCAACTGAGAGGTCATATGAGGCCCGATCAGCTGCGTGAGCCTCGCGCGCATCTCATCCGCAGCCTTGTTAGTGAATGTAACAACACAAATCGACGACGGATGTAGTCGGTATCGATCAATCAGGTAGGCAATGCGGGACGTCAGAACTGTCGTTTTACCGGTGCCTGGACCGGCCAGTATCTGCAAAGGTATCGTGGGCGAGTGCCGTACGGCTATGCAGGAGAAGACTGAGAAAGGAGCACTATCCGAACACGTGAATAACTGACCTTTCAACTGCGCTGTATTCAGTCTAGACAAGTACCCAGGGGCCATTCTCGTCGGCTTGAGTGTAGCTGGAAAAGCGAAGACGAGCACGTGGAATCTCAACGTGTTGGGGAGTTGCACAACAGCATGAAGACTGCACGTCAGGCATTTATCTCTAAAAACTAAGGCCTATCGGCGGCAGATTCTTCACTTCCGAACCTCAGGCAACTTCTCCCTGACCAATCGAATGAGGAAAACGCCGTCAGCATAAAATCTGAGACACCTGACTCACGAGTATTGGAGCAATAGAACTGACGAGACACTGGTGGCTTCGGAGTCCATTTCAGACTAATGTCGGCATGCGCGGGACAGTAGCATGGGTGCACAAATCTCGCCGTTTGGTGCACGGCGAGGTCTTGGCACGACCTACACACCTGAAACAGGCTAAGATCTTGCGCCTCTCCTGATGCTAGAAATCATTCCCGCTGCTTTAGCAGTGGGTCTTAGAAGTGATCGATGTCACGAAGCTTTCCGCCAAAAAACATCGATCACAGGCTCCCACGGTTTGCTTGTCCATGTTTGCCTTGCCCCTGAGCATCCGCCACCTCTGCACTCATCCCTCGCTCTCCCGACCTCCTCGCCCACCGCCTCACCTCCGGTGCCAGGAGAAGAAATGGACATGTTCCTGGTGGAGAGTCTCACAAACGATGACATCGTTGTGTTCGAGTGTGGAGTGGCATGGCGGTGGGATGGGAATGCTAAGGGTTGGGTGGCGAGATATGACTTGGATGCTCTGTACTTCGTGAATCGTCCGGACCACCTGCAGAGCCGTCCATCACCAAAGAAGGCGAGGACGGTAAAGGTGGCTATCCAGTGGTGGGTTGAGGACCTGTGCCTTCAGTGCTGTGTACATTATAGCAACTTGAGGTTTATCTACTGTGTACTCGTATGATGCATCGGTGCCGAGAAAGCTAAAGCAGCGGGTCATGCCGCTGGCCGGCGCTATCTTATTTCGTAATGCGGTTGCAAGTATGGGAGGATACCCTCCAGCGAGAGCCAGACAAAGGATAGCGCATCAGCGTGGGTGGGCCGTAGGTGGCTGAGGCGCCGTGCAGCCAGTGCCCGGGGGCGGCCGGGGCACGTGGCGGCTACTAGGGCGTCAGACGTCTATGTCACGCTCCACTGGTAACAGTGTGGCTGTCTCACTAGAGGACCAAGATTTATATTGTCCTTTCTCCTCCTCTCCCTCAACAGGTGATATGTACGAAAGGATTGGATTCGAGGATTCGAGCTAGGATGATACTGGGGTCACACGTCCAACCGAAACACTGGCCAGGCTGGCTTAAGCCTCGAAACCGACCCCGCCGCATTCACTGCCACTGGTTCCTCGAACTCCGTCGACTGGGATTTCATTAGCGTCTTATGCGTTTCTGCTCAACCAAAATCTCGGTCCTGCCAACTCTAAACCACATGGCTCCCACATGGCTTACACTCTTGACTACGAGCATCACCTCCGTCGCCATGCGACAGCGGCTCTATAGCTTCGAGGAACACGCGGGCAATCGAAGAAACGAATGATGCGGGCACGCGAGGAAACGAATGATGCGGGGTGAAGAGGCCCCATTCCCGCCATTTTCATATCGATAGGCGCGTGCTGCGCAAAAGATACACACAGGCGGAGTTTGGCGGACCCTTGAGAAAGCCTGCTGAACTGACGGCACCGAACATGGCAGCGACGCGGGACATCGACCAGTGAGCCTTCAACCAATATTTCCTGAGGAGGCGCCTATCAATATGAAAACGGGTGTAACAGAACTGTACCATCTATCAGCATCGTTTCGATCATCTAATTTGCATCCCCGACCCGAATATGTTGGTGCGGAAATCATCAACGGCGAGGAAAAGCCGATGTCCCAACAGCCAGCACGTTGATACGATTTTGCTGTTCAACCTCACGGCGTTCGCAGAAGCTTGACCGCCGCAGTCATCGGCAAGTCCACTTTCGACTGCTGTGAGATAGCTTTCAAAGCACGAACAGAGGCTTACCGAGCTGCTGACAGGCCCCCTGAGAACGAACTGATGCTATCGCCAGCGCATGAGGTCAGCGACAGCCGGTGGCGGTATCGTCATTTCATATTGGGGTTGTTGCCGGTAACGTCGAACAAGGCTGGTCGCGTGGCCGAGCGACAGATGCTGACAGCCGTTTTCATATCGATAGGCGCCTCCTCAGAAAATATTGGTTGAAGGCTCACTGGTCGATGTCCCGCGTCGCTGCCCATGTTCGGTGCCGTCAATTCGGCAGGCTTTCTCAAGGGTCCGCCAAACTCCGCCTGCGTGTATCTTTTGCGCAGCACGCGCCTATCGATATGAAAACGGCTGTAACCGGGTTGTAAACTCCGTACATATCAATCCTGCATTGCTGAATCCTCATGTAGCGGCGTAGACCGAAGGAGGGATATTCATTTAGACTTCATTGACTGCAGCGCTGGAGCAATTCGACATCTCATCAACATTTCCTCGCTGGAAACTAGATCTTCTGAGGGCAGTGCCATCATCGACACAGCGTTGCCCACAATGCCAGCGGAATGGCTACGATTGGTGGCAGCCTTGTTCTCCTTACTAGCGCGTGGGCCATCTCCAGATCTTGCTGTGTTTGGATTGTGGTTGCTTGGGACGGGCGCTGTATTCTCTTGGCCCTCTTCGGTCTAGTGTGCAAGGATTTGGTGCTATAAAACCGAGGCCCTTGAAGAGATGCAGCTCATCATCACGCTTTTTTCCTTCGCCTTTCTACTCCTCTACCGCTCCTAGGAGTGAGACTTGTCCTTGAGCCTTTTCGTTCTTGAACTGTGATTTTGTTTGTTCCTTCTGTCCTAGTGACATTACCACTACCCTTCCTTCCTTATTATTAATATTCACCCGCAGTCTCAACATGAAGGTTTTCAATACCGCGTCGCTCGCTTTTCTCTCCTTTGGCACCGCTCTGGTCGCTGGCGTCCCTTTGCAAGATCGCTCCACGGTGCATCTGCGCGCTAGGGCTGCCTCTGGGGCGTATGGCGCGACATATTGTACGCGTCTCGTTTAAGCTGCCCTTCGGCGACCTGACTTTTCACTTTAACCAGTCATGACCAACGAACCTACCGGGAACTTCGTTATCTCAGCGGACGTTGGCTCAGATGGCAAACTGGTCTGTTTCTTGCTAAGCGTGCCCGTTGTTCGACATTTTCTGACCTTTACGAAGACTTTGAGCAGGGCAGTGGCCACAAACGGTCTTGGATCTCATGGCGTGTCCGTCCCAATTGGGCCGGATCCTCTGTTCGCTCAAGTTCGTGTTCGCATGCTATTGCTCGGTAATGTCACTGATGACGTCTGTGCAGGGCGCTGTGAAGGCTTCGGTTGCCGGAGGAGTCCTGGCCGTCGTGAACGTAAGTGCCTCGTTGTCACCTAGGACGCGCGGCCAGAACCTGATGTCCACCTGCAGCCCGGCTCAAACACCATCTCCGCCTTCTCGATCAACCCGAATGATCCATCTGCACTTACCATGATTGGAGAGCCTGTCTCTAGCGAGGGAGAGTTCCCCATGTCGCTCGCTTTCAATGATGCTGGCAACATGCTTTGTGCTTTGAACGGCGGCGCGGTGAACGGTGTCAAGTAGGTCGCAACAGATGACATCTTGAAAAACCTACTCACAAATATTACCATCGCAGCTGCTTCTCAGTCGACAAGCAGAAGGGTCTCGTGTCCATGCCAAATACGCTCCGCTCCCTCGGTCTGAACCACACTACGCCACCCAGCGGACCGCCCGGCTCGACGAGCCACATCATCTTCAACGAGGCGGGCAACCAACTCATCGCCTCCATTAAGGGTATTCCTCCGACGCCCGGTTTCTTGGCGATGTGGGACATCGACTCAGATGGCTCGCTCTCGGAGAACTTCACAAGCGTCAGCCCGCAGCCCACAGGCGCCCTGCCCTTCTCCATGACCGTCATTCCCGGTCAGGACGCTCTGCTGGTGACGGATCCGGGCGTCGGCTTCGACATCTTCGACTTCAATGCGCAGCCGGACGCGAACGGCACGGCGGGCGGCAAGTCGTCGGCGGTGCCCATCAACGGACAGTCGGCGACGTGCTGGTCGAGCTTCAGCAATAAGACGGGTAACTTCTATCTCACCGACGTCGGCACTGGCATCGTGACAGAGGTGAACGTCGATAGTAACCTGAAGGGGACGATTGTGAAGGTTTGCCATACTCAAGCAAGCATGGGAGACGGTCGACTAATGTTTGTCTCAGCAATACCCCCAGGGAAATGGTACCGCGACGATTGACAACGAGGTCGCCACTGTCAACGACAACGAGTGAGTGAAATTTATCTGCGTGAGCTATACATGCCTGATTAATTTTCTATCTGGACCTCGCGCGCAGCTTCCTCTACGTCCTTGCCGCGAACGCCACTGCTATCCACGTCTTGTCTCTCCCAGCTCCTGGTCAGGCTCAGCTGATCCAGACGCTCGATTTCGCTGGTCCTATCAAGGCTGCTGGTCTCACCATCAGTGCGTGTTCTTCGTGCATACGAAGTTTTGTTCTGACCCGCTTGCAGACCCTGACAACGTCCAGGGAATGACGGCGTTCGTGCAGGCTTGAGTGATGGTTTTGTTCGCACTTCGCTCCTGTACGGTGATAGTATTAGGTCGATGCCCGAGTTCCATGGGTAATCATGTATGTGCATTAGCTGGTCTATTCGGATTGGCGAGATATCCTGAGGTTTACACTACGCGGGATATACGCTAAGTTGCCGAGAGATGGGTTTAAGTTGATCTTGTTACCCTCTCGGCGGATCCCGCCAACGTTTGCGCAGTGGCTTTTGTGAGGCATTCAATAAGGAGAAATACTCGAATTCAGAAGCGATTGCTTTTGTGGGCTATTCTGCATATCAAAAATGCCAAAGGATGATCACAGATATGTTCTGCGCGCGAAAAACCGATGAAAACGATGCCCATCTGAAACTAGGTCACGAAAGTATAGCGGAATGATACAGAGGAGCCAGAGATCAAGGCTTCTTCTCTGATTGGCGTTCCTCTGCTCTCGGTGCCATCTCATAATCGCCGAAGCCCTGGGATGCCTGGACAACATCGTCCGGAGCATCCGGTTCTAAGTGACCTTGCGCATTCATCCTAGCCCTGGTGAAAATGTCAACATCAGCAGAGTCATTTGTCAAGGGAACAAGCAAGCACACTTGAAGAAGGTATATGACAAGACAACATCCTCAACACCTCTGCATGCAGGATCATCAAGCATGTCTTTGTCAATAAAGAATAGTAGAGGCATGTCGACCTCCTCATCTGCGAGCAGCTTCTGCTCCTCGAAACAGAAACATTCTACTTTCGAAAAGTATGGCGCTATCTAATAGAACATGAACCACGTTTCAGTCCAGTGCACTCGTTGGGAACAAGAGGCAGAAGAGACATACCCTGTCCGGTGTGACATTATACGTGGCTATCCCGATGACGTCTTCCTTGGACTTGTTGCGCGCTTTGTAGAACGCCAGGCTGGTCTCGCCGGGTAACACGCTCACGAACTTCTGCTGAGGTGTGAATTCCCATGGAAGTGCATCGGATGTGTCCGTATTGAAGTGGACCTTGATGCGCTTGGCGTCTTCCACAGGAACGAGACGAGAGGCCTCAAATTTGCCCATGCCGACTTTCGGCGTCCCCGCGAAGCCAGTTGCGGCGCAGAACATACGGTATAGGGGAACAGACGCATAGGTGATGCCTACCGCAAGTACTATCTTTACTAGGTTTAGACCGAGGAAGCGGAGGTGAGCCAAGTGAACATACCACAGCAGAGGTGTACATGAGGAGGCTTTTGTTTCGTTGAGCATACATAGCCTCTCGCGCCTCATGGTGGGATAGACGGCGGGGTCTTGGCTGGGGCGGAGGTGTTTCCGAACGTGGCACCTCGGTAGCATATGTTCGCCAGGAACTTGGTCTGGCGGCCCTCCAAGAAGCGTTCTGTACGGATGTACTCAGGGCAATTCTGCCTCGCAAGAGCGGCAGGGCCTACGTCCACAATCAATCTCTCCCACAACCCTGATTTTCAGTTATGTGATCTACTTACAGAGGTTGCCGACATACTCCAGCTAGCTGTACATCGCGGCCGCACAAACGCGAGATGAAAGTGATTCATAGGAGCTCGCGACCGGACAGCCGCGGCTGCTTGAAACGACCGCTCACAGCGCTCGGCGCTGCGGACGCAGCTTGTCATCGTCACACTACCCGCTGCTATTGATTCTCCTTTCGTTTAGCCCGGTTCTCAGTTACCCTCGAGACCTTTCTGCGGCTTCTGCATATATCCCAAGACCTGTAGACAAGTCCCCACCAAGCACTCGGATCTTCAATATCAATTCAACCGACTACCATGTCTGACCCAGCCTCCTCGTCGGGCAGCAAGCAACCTTCCAAGCCTGCGCCAACCCCGGATGCTACAGACATTGAGAAGCTTCTCAGCCGAGAGGCGACTGCGTTCCAGCGAGAGATAGAAGTCGAGCGCATTCTGAAGGCCTTCAAGCTGAAGTGAGTCCTACATATTCCGTTCTCGCTTATTACCACAGCTGGAAATAGTCCCTACGAGATCCTAGACATAGATGAACGTGCTACGCCCGAAGAGATCAAGAAGAAATACAGACAGCTCTCGCTTTGTGAGCACGGGCCCGTCCGGCGGCGCCGCCTCCGTCCTGCACTGTGATCGTCGCTGATGTATTCATGACTACCCTGTACGTTGTCTGAAATCCAGTCATCCATCCTGACAAGACCTCCCATGCCCGCGCTCCAGATGCTTTCGATCTCCTCAAGAAGGTCCGTCGTCATTTATGCCGTCGTAGCGGCGAATGGCTTGTGCTAACCTCCCTGTCATAGGCCGAGTCAGAACTTACGGACAAGACGAAGCGCGAAGAGCTTGACGCAGTTATCACGCAAGCTCGCGTGGTTGTCCTCAAGACACACAATCTGCCGACAACAATTGCTGACGATGACCCGCGATTGAAGACCCTCACTCCGCCATTCCGCGAGCAGTTACGCGCAAAGTCAAAGGAGTTCCTCATTGACGAGGAGGTCAGAAGAAGGAAGTGAGCAATCCCACAATAACTTCAAGTTCAGACAGATCGCTCACGTACCATTCAGAGCGGTCAAGATGAATCTGGCCAACGAGGGTCTAGAGGCACGCAAGAAAGAAGAAGAAGTTCTTGCCAGGAAACGGAAGGCAGAAGAAGAAGTCCAGTGGGAAGGTGCATCATCACGTATTCTTACCCCTGTGGATCGCGTGCTCATCTACTTGGCACGACAGAAACAAGAGACCAGCGAGTGGGCAGCTGGAGAACCTTCACGCAGTCGAGCAAGAAAAAGAAGAAGACCAAGGTTGCTATTCTCGGATGAACTCGGTTGCATTTGCTGTCCATATCACTAGATGGCTGCCGCTCTCCCTCGCTGTGCTCTCTCGAGCCCGCTGTACACGTAACGTTATAACCTATTCAATGATTCATACATATATAATTACCAGTCGACGGTCGATGAATCCACTGCTTTGGCTGACCCGTCGCAGCATTCTTGATCTCCCAGTCGGGCTCAGTCGGAAATTTCGATGACATCGTCGTCATCAGGCGGCCTCTCCATGCGTCTACGGACGTGTCGTGTGGGAAGGGGAACGTTCTCCTTATCATCTTCGTCCGAGTCTTCTATTGTGATGACGCCGAGATCAATCCTCGCAGGAAGCGCTCTGGCTTCATTTCCTCTGGCGCCAGGACTCTCGCTCTCGCTCTCGTCGCCGTCAAACTCATCGGCAGTGCTCGAGTGCACAGATCTTACCACAGCGGTTCGGATACCAGACAGCCCTGGCACAACTGCCATGGAGCTCGTCTGTGTCGTAGATGAAGATGTCGCGATCGTAACGCTCCTCCCCCGCGCCGACCCTGCGCTCGCCGTCATCGCCTCGCGCTCCACGCGCTCTAGCTCAAGCAGTTCTTGCTCCTCGAGCTCTGCGTCGAAGTCATAGTCGAAGTCGGAGTTCTGCACCTGGTCCTGTATCTTCCTGCTCGCACCTTGCTCGCCACTCGCGACTAGCGTCGCGCTCGGACCGGGGCCGGCATCTATGGAGTCGAGTGCCGCCCAGTCGTCCTCATCGCTGTCCGGGGCGAAGAGCGGTGCATAACGGTGCGGCGAGAACAGCCCTTCGCGGGCAAGATCCGCTGCGTTCCCTGTGCCTGCTCGTCCGTTGCCGGTGGCTGAGAAGTAACGCGAGTGCGTCGGAGGTTGAGCTCGCGGAGGTGGGTCGGGTGAGGGACTCCGCTTAGTGGGGAGTTTGCGCCGTCTAGGCTGGCCCTCGTCGTCATCGTGTGAAATACGCGATGGTCCGGCGACGGGAGGCTCGACTGGTTCAGAGAGCTCGCGGAGTGGCGAGCGCACGCCAGACGCGGGTGCTGATGGGGGGGCGCGGGGTCGAACTGGTCGTCCAATGGCGTTGTCTGCTTGAGCCGCGTGAGCAGGTGGCGGCGGATCCTGCGGTATGTCACGCGCAGGGTCCTCGGGCTGTCTGTGGTGTTATGAATGAGCGATAATCTAAATGGATATATGCGTTGACTAATTCAGAACGTACCCAAGACGTTGCCTGAGCGATCGCGCGAACTCGACGTCTTGGAGAGCCTCACGATCGGCATTATAGTGGCCTTTCATCACGACACACTTGGGTTCAAGAAATGCGACTCCTCGACGGACGGGAACGTTTTTGAGGAGCATCTGCTCGGTGCACATAGGAGAAGAAAGTAGAGTAAGTTTGGGTAAATGTGATGCATCGGAAGGATTCTCCGTTGTCCGCAGGAGTCTGGACGCAGGTTTGTGACATAATGCATGTGCACAAAGCTGCACCGGCCAGTTTAACAGTAGAGCGTGAACCCACCTTGTAGCCCAGCTGTGTTTCCCCAAGAGTCAGCTCTGGCAGACGGCGGTATTCAATGGCTTGGATCGTCGTTGTGCCGTCACTGAGCTGTAACTTCAGCATCGATCGGGGATATTTCGGGATAGGCCCCTCGTCTTCGTCGTTCTCATCTTCGAGATCTTCGAGATCTGCGTGCTCTAGTCTAGCCTGTCGGACTTGCTGTAGACTGAAAGCACTATGACCTATTTCCGTGATGGCCACGATCTCAACGAGTACAGGAGGACCAGTCAGGACAATGTCGTCTTCTTCGGTAACATTGGGCGGCAGCCCGGTGCCTGCTATTGTGGAGTCTCGTAGGTCCGATTGTAGCAATTGTGAATTGATGTGCTCGACGATATCGTCGAATTGCGTAATAGGGTTTAGGCGGAATTCACCTTCTATCCACGCATAACATTCATCGAGCCATTGCTATGAGCAGGGGTGAGCTCGTTCACCGTACTCCTTACGTTCAATACGTACCGGATCAACATCAGGTTTGGGATAGTGTTGCCTTAGCCAATCCTTGACCTGCGCAGGAGCCGGCATAATAAAAAGAGTGCGAGCCGGCCTGCAAGGGTCTCGAGGAATATCAGGAAATTGTGAGCAGTCTGCGTCGGTGATAGGATGCTATGCAGTGCACAATAAGTTTGGCGATCCAATACGCGTCTTCAACGATTTTTAATCAGAGGATTCAGTGGAAGATGTGGAGACTTTGTGCGGAGGCCCGGATGATAACGAAGCGGCAGCAAGTGTAAGGAAACAAAGACTCGGACGACAGGTTTGTCCGGCCAGTCCCAGCCAAACACATCAAGAGCACCTTTTACGCAGTGTTTTTGCAGCACTACGTAGAATAGAGTTATTAAGCTGTACTGAATGGGTTTGGAGGCCACGATGGATACGGGGGAAGTCTTCGGAGCCACATCGGCCACACGCGAGCTGATTCTAAGACGCGTCCGGTCTCGATCACGTGAGTAACGCGTGCAGAAGCGCGGAAGGTTGCTCGCGTTGTCTCCGACGTCGTTATCACCATTGCTGCCTTGTCCTCTGACATGGAGGCAGCCTCATCTCAGCTTCTGAAGAAACGTGAACAATACAGGCAACAGATCACTACCGCTCTCCAGGAGGACCCGGATCCTCTCTCTGCGTACGACGACTTTGTAAAATGGACGATACAGAGCTACCCCGACGCGCAGGTCGCTCGCTCAGGACTTCTAGAGCTGCTTGAGGAGGCTACCAGGCAATTTGTTGATGATCCGGCCTACAAGGGAGATCTCAGATACTTGAAGCTATGGTCGTTATATGCTAGTCACGTCGAAGATCCCACCACCATTTACGCCTTCCTTATAGCTAAGGATATCGGCACTGTTTATGCACAGACATACCAAGAGTATGCGAACGCTTTGGAGCAAAGTGGAAGGTGCCCTAACATTTTTGCGACTCGGGTCGATCAGGCTAACGTATCTGCAGGCGTCGCGAGGCAGAGGATGTGTACAAACGGGGCATGCAGCGGCGTGCGCGTCCCTATGAACCATTGAAGAGACGTTATGAGGGATTCAAGGCTCGTGCGGGAACATCTGCATCTGTGACGCCTCCTTCGAATGCTACACTCTGGAAAGACGCCTCACCAGAAGTACAAGCCATTCGCCAGAATCCACTCAAGAAGCACCAATCCTCTGCATCAGGCAGCGCTTCTACCTCTCAATCACGTAATCCAACCAGTTCACGCTCTGAACGCTACGCGGTCATGCTTGCTCCCCCCGCTCCAGGGAAGCGTCCTGAGAAACTACGTTTCAATCTGTCTCTGCTCTTTACCGAGGATGGTGTGGAGTACAGTATGCAGGAAGCGCGCGCGCGCTCAATGGGGCTACTGGGCAAGAAATGGGGCCCGCCACCTCCTTCTGAACTGCGTGTCGAGGTGAAAGATCACCAATCCGAGACGCGTTCCCTCAGGCCGAAGTATGCTGAGCCAACTGTTACGCTTGCGACAAAGGAGGCTTTAGCAGATGTGTTTGGGATGTACAACTCTCCAGAGAAGACAATGCGGATACGTGCAGGCAGCAAGCATGCACCGGTCCACAAAATCGAGCCTGTAACACCTATCGCACTGCCAGTACCATCACGGGTCAACAACGAGAACGCAGCTGTTCCCGCCAAGATGCCAAGTAAGTCGCGTCTCTGACGGAGGCGGTTATGCCATGTCTGATTTTCCGGATTAGATGCTCCCGCATTCCGACCGTTCGTTGACGAAGTAAACGCCACACGAAAAGAGAACAGTACGCAAGCGCCTCCACCGAAGGTAAATTTATTTTGTCGTAGTACACATTATATCTGAGCAAGATTGAAGCAGAAGCCAGTGGCACCGGAGAAGCCGAACAAGCTGCCCTCCACCACACCTAATCGGAATGTACTTTCTGCAAAGGATACCACAACTCCCTTGGTACCAAAAGAGAATCAGCGTCCCGCCAAGACCACGGTACCCGAGGAATCGAAGCCGGTCTTCTCGACGGTCTTCACACCAAAGTCACAGTACCACGAGAGCGAAGAGCCTGCGCCACATGATGACCCTCTGGATGAGGTTGTGGAAGTTCCAGGAGTCTTCCAGGCTGCTGAGCATAGTGCTGCACCACCTGCAAGGTTCGTTCCCTTTGTCGACACCGAGGCGCCAGCGCCATTCAAGGTCTTCAGCCGTCCTCCTGTGCGGAGCGAGAATGTGCGCTCAACACCTGCAACTGCATTTAAGCCATTCGTGGACGAGGAGAACCAACAGAAGCCTGCAGGCGCACCTTCAGCTCGTCAGATCCTCTCCTCTCGCGCGCCCTTCCGGCCGTTCACCCCTTCGCGGCAACAGGAATTGGATAGCGAGAGTGAGTCAGATGACTTCGCGGACGAAGAGTATGTCGAGCCGGAGTACATCGAGGAAGAGCCACAGGCGGACTTCTCGTTGGACGAGAGCGAGTACGAAGAACCAACGGAAAGCATCGCGCCGCGGGTACCGCTGGGCGGACGGTTTGGCCAATTCAACGTGATGACGCCGATTACGGAGCGGACATTCGAGTACACCATGAGTACACGCGCGCTGAACACGCCGCAGGATGGAGACAGGTTCATGCCATTCAGAGATGCGGATGACGCAGCGGAGAGCGCGGAGCAGCTCGCGGCTGAGCTGCGAGATGAAGAGGTGGAGGACGACGAAGCGGAGCCAGAACTGGAATCCGAACCAGCTGAGGCGCACTTCGGGAAAGGGGTAAACGGCACGCTCAGCCTGTCAGACGCACTCGATGCTGCGTCAAACTTCAATCCCCCGAATCCATGCAATCCATTCGACCCGCCTATCATGGTCACCCTATTGTCCCTGATTCCACCAGATAACGACTGCCATGACCTGCGGCATGAAGAAGCACAGCAACTCGAGGCTCTGCAGAAGTTTGCCAAGAAGAAGACGAGACGGAGTAGCGGGAACACCTCTGTGCGGATGGACAGCCCTGACACGATGCGTATGCAGCTACACGACCGCCGCTTCGAGGTCACGGACAAGCTCGGAGAGGGCGGTTTTGGCGCAGTCTTCGAGGCAATTGACATGAACCTGAAATCGCGCGGCAAGAACGAAGACTCCGACTTCGACGAAGATGAAGATGAGGAAGAGCAAGAAGACTACAAGATCGCGCTGAAAGTCGTAAAACCGAGGAATATGTGGGAGTTTCACGTCCTCCGCCGGATCCACCGCACGCTGCCGCCACATCTACGACGCTCGATAATCTTGCCTCAGGCGCTCTACGTCTACCGGGACGAGAGCTTCCTCGTCCTCGAACTCTGCAAGCAGGGCACGCTCCTCGACATCGTGAACCGCGCCGCGAAGGCCGGCGTCTCGCAGCAGGGCGCGTGCCTCGACGAGCTGCTCGTCATGTTCTTCACGATCGAGCTCATGCGCCTACTCGAGGGGCTGCACCGTGCGGGGTTCATTCACGGCGACGTCAAGATCGACAACTGCCTGCTGCGCCTGGAGGACGTGCCCGGCCCCGCGTCCGCGTGGGAGGGCGTGTACCAGCCGTCGGGTGCAGGCGGGTGGGCGTGCAAGGGCATCAAGCTCATCGACTTCGGGCGCACGGTCGACACGCGGCTCTTCCCCGCTCGCCAGCGCTTCATTGCGGAGTGGCCGACGGACGCGCGCGACTGCCCCGAGATGCGCGAGGGCCGCCCGTGGACGTTCCAGACGGACTACTTCGGGCTCGCCGGGATCATTTATTGCATGTTGTACGGGAAATACATCGAGGCGGCGTCGGTCAGTGTGGTCCGGGAGGCGGACGGGACGACGCGCTATAAACTTGCGACGCCGTTCAAGCGGTACTGGCAGGGCGAGCTATGGACGAGGCTGTTTGACGTGTTGTTGAACCCGACGCTCGTCCGGTCTGACGGACAGTTGCCCGTGAACGACGAGCTGGCGGCCCTGCGGGAAGAGATGGAGGGCTGGCTCCAAGCAAACTGCAATCGCGCAAGCAACACACTGAAGGGGCTGCTGAAGAAGATCGGCTTGTATATTCTGGGAGGAAAGGACGGTCGATAGATTTCTGGAAGTGTGTCGTTTCATTCTACCGCCTGCTTAGCGAGTCCTACAGAGCCCTTGTAGACTACCGCCACATGTGCACCACCCCATCCTGTTGTATACGATATTCCCGCTCGCTGCATGTCTTTGAGCTGTCGCCGCTGATATATTGAGATCTCGCGATCGCTTTTGCCCGGTTTAAAATGAAATTCACTGAACTTTCGGGGGGTTCCGTCACCCACGGCATGTATGGAACTTGTCATGGGCCAGGGCGGTGAACCCGTGATAACATATCTCAGCTTCCACTGACACACCGGGATTTTGAGATTTTTAGGTCACCTGGAAATGGTTAGTGAATGAGATGAAGTAAATACATATTTTGTGTATGGTTATAGGCACGCTAGAAATGAAGCTAGAATAGCATTTTTGGGCGCCAAAGTAGTTTATTTTCTCTAAGTCAAAATATTTCCGTTTCTGTGAGCCACAGAAAGATGGTCGGACACTCACATCATTTTTCTGTGGCTCACAGAAACGGAGATATTTTGACTTACAGAAAATAAACTACTTTGACGCTCAAAAATGCTATTCTAATTCCATTTCTAGCGTGCCTATAGAGGCCTATAACGGTACACAGTATATTTATTTGTTTATCCTATTCTCTAACCATTTCTAGATGACCAAAAAATTTCAAAATCCCGGCGTGTGAGATCGAAGGAGAAGCTGGCGCCGTAAATACGACGGACCAGTGCAAAGTGGGCCATCACCGAGGCGCGCTGTTCATTGGCAAAAACGCCATGTACGAGAACCAAGATAACGGCTTCATAGGGTTTCCCGGGATTGCGTGCACACGCTGCAAAGTTCAAGAGATGCTGAAGAGTGATGATGTTCTTTGCTGATACTAGTACAATGCAGAAGGACTATGGACAGTGCGAGTTCGATCAAGTAGAGCTGCTGGGTAAGTATTTTGCTTCGCAGAGGGGCATTGTAAGATAAGAGAATATTCGCAATTATATCGTAGCGGTACCGCTCCAATTTCCACCGAATCCAGCTCTGCGCCGTGTTCAAGCGAGCACTGGGATATTGATTCCAAGACCTTGCGGCCCCAGGGGCACATCGAGCCGCTTGCTCTTGGTCTCCTCCAGCACCATCCCCAAGGTCTCGACCTGATCGAGACCTGTAATGTTCGCGGGGAATGTGCTGCGCGACGGGGAGGGTGTCTTGAGGTTGTCCGGCGAGTCGGGGCTGGACGGTGCACCGCCGTCGGTGGAGGACGACGAGAGGGGCGGCGTGGGGAGGGACGGCTCCGCGTCGGGGAGACGATCGACCTCGATCGTGAGGCGCTTGCGCTCGCGCTCGCGGATAGGGCTCTCCGGCTCGTCCTGCGCCTTCGGGACCTCGACCGCGGCGCGCGCGGCCTTCGGCCTCGCCTGGCCAAGCACGCGCGCGTTGCGCTCGAGCTCCGCCTGCATGACGGACTCGGGCTGCGTGCTCTGCAGCGTGCGGAGGGTGTTCTGCCTCGTCTGGCGCGCCTTCTGGTGGCGCTTCATCGCGCTGCGGATCTTGCCCGACATCTCCATGGTGTGGATGAGCCCGACCTTGTGGTACGGGTGCCAGCCGTCGGGGAAGCGCTCCTGGTGGATCCAGGTGCGGAGGTAGTCGACGCGCACGCCGGCGAGCGGCGCGGGGGCGGGGGCCTTGCGCGGGAGCACCGCGGACTTGACCTTCTGCCAGAGCGAAGGCGAGGAGGACGAGGCGGCTTCCGGGCCGAGCTCCGCCTCGATCGCAGGGTCGGGGTTGTTGAAGAGGTGCATCACGATCGCCATCTCGCCGCGCGCGATCTCGGCGTGCAGGCCGTCGACGGGGCCGGACACGCTCTCGCGGCGGACGCGCGCGCGGGCGACGTCGTCGGGGGTGATGATCTCGCCGTCCTTGCTGTGCGCGAGGAACTCCTCGAGGAGCTCCTCGTGGACGTGCGTGGGGGCGTACTCGTCGCGGTGGCCGGCGTCGGGGTGCGCGAGGGAGGCGTTGTGCTCGATGCGGTTGTGGCGGGCGAGGTCGGAGAGGCAGATGGTCTTGCCGCGCTGGCCGAGGAGTGCGAAGCCGCCGTGGGCGAGGACGTATGCGAGCGGCTTGGTGCAGTGGTAGCCCTGCTCGAGCGCGTCGGTGACGCTCTTGGCGCTGATGCGCTTGCCGTCGCGCGGGAGGTAGCCGTGGTTGGCGAGCGCGTTGAGCGCGGGGCACGGGGAGCGGCTGTCGGCCTTGCTCGCGGGGCAGAAGGCGTGTTCCTCGCGCGAGGCGACGCTGCCTGTCACGGGGCAGACGTCGGTGTGCTCGTGGTCGTCGTGCTGGTGGAAGAGAGGCATTTCAGGCAGTCGTCGGCGGATGTGAAGGTGGGCGGGGCGGAAGACTCGTGTCTGACTGCATGGATGCTGTCACCCGCCCTGCATTTATACACTCGCAGGCGGGAATGTTCTGCGCCAACAGCCATCAGCGTTCGGGCTTATCGCATCGCCTGGCGAGGACGGAAGGAAGGACACTCCGTTCTGGCATCGTCCGTGATTGGCCGTCCCACGAAACTGTCTCCCAAACGGGAAACATGCCCGCATTCAGGCTACACCCGATGGCATGCGTGCATGTAAGCGCCGGTGTGGAACAGCCCAGGCATGCTTCTAGCAGCCTCTCTCCCATGCACGCGCCCCCCGCGCCTAGCCGTCCTCACCACGCTTCCGTGCATCCTGTCACCGTGTGCACTATCGTTTGTTACCTTCCCCTCTAGGGCTAGGATCAGCGCTCCCATCGAAGCATGGCTCTGCAATCCTGTCCACTTTGTCATCCACATAGCCCCACAGACGTCGAGATGCGAAAATCCATGCCTTTCTGCCCAGCACGGAAGAACGTTTGTCTGTCGATGAACTGCATCAACTTGCCCCCTTGTGGGCACAAATCAAATCACGGCTCAGGACTGCACCGTCCAGGGCCTAGGAACGCGTCCTTGTAATGAAACGACAAAGGCGTAGAGTTTGATTACCACCGGTGCCTGAGATCGTCGAAGTGGTGCCCTCGGACCGCCCGTTGCGCTCTTCCGCAAAGACGCAGACATTTCACTTTACCAGTGGCCATCCCTCCGCGCACGGAGTCTTCTCGGACACCCACGACATGGCTCAGAGTCGCAGGTCCCGATCAATGCTTCTTGCGCCGCCAGGCTGTGTCTGTCGTCCTCCCGGCGCCTTGCACGGATTGAAATTAGAAATGAGCAGACATATTCTCGACTGCTGGCACTGCCAACAATTCTGACGATCGCCTGCCATAGGTAAGAGGTGGCTGGAGTGTAGACAGCGGATAACTCACGAATGTATCATCCCAGACGGGAGCTAGACACGTCGCGGGTGGTGCGAGGACCGTGACACCAACACGCACTGTACTCTGAAAGCAGCGGCCGATGTTTGCCAAATGGGTCAATGAACTACACTTATGGTACTTGCGACGATCATCTGCAGTCCTGTTTGAGGAGACCTGCTAGTGTCCTGCAAGTTTCGTAGGTCGCGATGTCGCGCCAGGCTGACATAGCAGCGCCGCTTCTTGCCGGGTTCACGGAGTGAATGAACTTTGAGCTACAGCGCGCGAATCACGAGCGCCGTCGACTCGGATACCAATTGCTAATCGCGCGGCGGGGCGGGATGCCCGCCCTCGCCGGGAGACGGCCTCAGCCTCCAGCAGGCATCTTCGCCGCCGCAGATGGGAGGGCATGCTGAAACTGAATGAGCTGTGCGCGAGCAGATGTATAAACGGCGAACACATCGCGGAGGCAAGTGGACCGCCACATCCAGGCCTCCCACGAGGCAGGACCCCGATCGCTCCTCCCCGCGCGCGGGCCAAGTTGCATACCATGCAGCGCCCACCATGTTCACGGCCTGCTGCGACGGCTGATCCCTCGTCGCTGTTCGTGGCGGCGGCGACGGCAGGCATGCGCATTGGGCAGTAGAGATAGTTTACGAGGAAAGCGAATATACGCGCACGAGTGCAGAGCAACGCAGGAGATAATGGGGTGATCCGGGTCCCGGCGAGGGATGGACGTCCCCTCTCGCAACAGGTTGCTCGACATCCTCGAAGCCCTCAGCTTCGCCCGACGTTCTCCCCGTCCCCGTTTTCGCCCTCGCCGCCCCCCGCAGCGTTTGCTGCACTGCGATCTCTTTCTCTGTCTGGAACGGTTTTGTCTCTCTAGTTTCTTTTCCTTCTGCGTATCTACTTCTACTTTCCACTTTCATGGCCGCCACGGCACGCCAACCCAAGCCCCAGCGGAAGGGAATGCCAGAGACCGCTGCCCGGTGAGCATACAACCCTCCTTCCTCTGTATCCGCACACTGACCATGCTGCCATGTCGTCGCCCCTGCTACCTACGTTGTCGCTCTGACACCGCCATACCGCAGCCGGACCCCCGCATGGACGGGCACCCGCGCATCACCCACCTTCTCTCCCGGTCCGCCCAACGCCCGCCTTGCTAACGGCGGCCAGTCCCCCGTCCCCGCCTTCCCGCCCCTGGCCAACGGCGCCTCGCGCCCCCCGGACGCCCAGCACGATCGCGTGCTTCAGCAGCTCTCCGGCCTCACCGGCACGACCATCACGCTCACGACCCGCACGCACGTCCGCTACGAGGGTGTCGTTGCCGCGACCGGCGCCGAGGGCGACACGCTCGGCGTCACTCTGCGCTCTGCGCGCGACCTTGGCGCGCCCGGTGCGCCCCTGCGCGAGCAATTCTTCATTGCCGTGACCAACATCGAGTCGTGGCTCTCGGGCCCCGCTGACGCGCGCGCCCCCGACAGTGCGTCCTGCTCACGTCCTCTGTCTTGACTTTACCAACCAGTTGCTTTGTGCTGTGCTGTTTGCGCAGCCTTCAAGACCGACACCGACATCAGCCAAAAGACCGCAGCCCGCCGTGACCGCGAGCTGCAGGCCTGGCAGCCGGAGTTGGACGCCCCCGTGCCGGCCGCCTCGCCCGCGCCCGGGTCCGCTGCATCCCCCCCGCCGGGGCCGGCGCGGGCACATGCAGACGATGAGACGTTTGGGCCCGGCGCGGGCGCAGGGGGCTCGTGGGACCAGTTTGCCGCCAACGAGCGGCTGTTTGGCGTGCGCGCGGGCTTCGACGAGGACGCGTATACGACGCGGATCGACAGGTCCGCGCCGGACTACAAGGAGCGCGAGCGGCGCGCAGCGCAGATTGCAAGCGAGATCATGGGTGTGAGTGCCAAGGATGAGCTGCTTTTGAATGTGCTGCTCACTAGATTGGGGGCATAGGCGTCGACGAACAATCCGCACGTGGCGGAGGAGCGCGTACAGAACTTCGTGGGCGATGCGGGCACGAACGAAGAAGACAAGTGTGTTGGTCCTTTTCCTCCCTTTCTCTGAGTTAACATTGCCTTGTGTTATCCCTCTCAGGTATGGTGCAGTCGTGCGTAGTGCCAATGCGTACGTCCCTCCAGGCGCACGCAAGACCGACGCCGCTCCGAAGCCCGCTGTCCCGAAGGTGTCTATTAATGCGCCGGATGGATCGGCTGTGTCTGCTCCAGTCGCAGCTATTCCCGCGGCTGCAGCACCAGCCACCAAGGCGCAATCACAGTCGCCTTCTCCTGCACCGACTGGTGCGACCAAGGTACGTTACTGAGAGTGCCCTAGGGTGTGAGCGTTGCTGAGTGCTTTGTAGCCTGCGGCGGATGCGGTCCCGGCCTTCCGTGACTTCGTTTCCAATGAGAAGGACCGGCTGCTCAAGAAGAAGCAGCAGATCATGAAGAGCGAAATGGACAAGCGTATGGCTGATCTTGTCAAGTTCTCCAAGAGTTTCAAGGTGGGTCTACTCTGACTGCTCGGTGATCCCCCCCTGCCATCGCTTACCGTGCACCTTCCCATCTCCACAGCTCAACAAGCCTATTCCGGATGATCTCGTGCCCATTCTTGCGAAGGACGAGGAGAAGCAGCGCCAGATTAAGGAGAAGTCGACGCGTGACGCCGAGTCCGTTCAAGCTCGCTCCATCGGCGTGTCCGCCACCGTCACCACCTCTGCGGCTATCTCGCAGCACCCCACGCCTCCTGGGACCTCGAAGCCGGAGGCGAGCCCTGCGCCCGCTCCCCAGCCGGGAGTAGGCGCGAAGTCTATTCCACCGTCCAAGTCTGGTGACGCGAAGGCCAGTCGGATCAGCATGGTTATCCAGCCGATCCCTCCGTTCAAGGGCAAGCGTCAAAGCACGCCGGCGGGCAGCATAGCGCCGCCTGCTGGACCTACCGGTCCCGCGAACGGGCAGCAGCGCCCTACGAACACGGCAGCGAACAACAACACTCCGTTGTCGCCGACTTCTGCGAACAGGTTGAATGTCAATGCATCGTCGTTCAGGCCGACTGTCAAGGCGTTTTCGCCGGTGAGTGGCTATTGCATAATGTCGGGCCTGAAGCACGAGTATGCTGAGACGTGCCGCAGAGTGGCTCACCGAACCCGAATGGTGTTTCGTCGTCGTCTTCACCGAAGACCAAGGCTACAGAGCCGCAGGTGCAGTCCCCGCCCAACCCGTTCTTTGGCACGCGCGTCGTCAAGAAGGGCCCGCCAGTGCACATCAAGGACGACTTCAACCCGTTCAAATACCACAACGTTGCGGAGGCGTCTGCTGTCTGTGAGTACTCGACACACCTGCTATAACGTATATTTTCCCGAGTGCTGACTGCGCGTGCAGCGGCAACGTGGCCGTACCATGGCAAGCGCTACATGCAGATGTTCCCGCCCCTACCCGTGCCAGCGCAGCCGCAATCGCCGCACATCCCCCCTCCCGTCCCGCCGACTGTCCAGTCGCAGTCGTATGAGGAAGACCCCGCTGCGCAGGCGGCTGCGAGGGGATACGTATATGCGTATCAGCCGTATCCATACCCAGGACAGGTGCGTGAGCTGGTTATTAAACTGTCTGTCGGTGTTGACGTTGTGCACTAGCCAATGATGCCTGGTATGGCGCCGCCTCCGCATGGAGCGTTTATCCCTGGACCGTACATGCAGCCGATGCATTACCCACAGATGACGCCAAACGGTGCGTGTTATCTTCGGTGATTCCCTGCTCGCGGCTGATCGAGCGTTATTGCAGGTATGTACCCGCCACCACCCATGGGGCAGATGCCACGTAAGATTTTCTCATCTATGCATGTGTATGTTCGCACTGAGTATGTCTCCGGCGCAGCACCACAATTCATGCCCCCTCCTGCCGGCGCGTATCCACCTCCACCAAATGGCGCCGGTCCGAGACCATCCATGCCACCTACCCCGATCCCCTCCCACGCGCAGGCATACTATCACCAGAGTCCTCAGCGTACGTGGTCACCTCACACCTCGCAGGGCACAGATATGACCTTCTACATGGCTACAGTTCACCATGCCGTCCCGTACCCCATGATGATGCCTCCGCCGGGCGCCCCTGGCGGACCGCCGCATCCATACGACACTGCACAGGCCCCGCCCGTGTCTATGGGCGGAGTCGGACATGCCTAGTCGGCCGCGTCGCGGCCGTGCTCGCCGGCGGACGCGTGTTGCCTGCTCTGGAGTCGAGTGGTTTCTCGGTGTGAGCGGCGGAGACGCGCGAGCTGGTGCAGCGTCCAATGTTGTTCGGTTCTTCATGTTGTCTGTCGCGATTTGCTGTGATGCAATGCAAAATCTTTCAAAAATCATGCCAGATATGTCTCTTCTGCGCCCGTGAGTCTCGGACTGTTGTTCCTGGTTTTCATCCGTGCCCCGTTTGCTTCCGTGTGTTGCTGCATCTGATTCCTTACGCATTGCTCAATACGTGAGGGTCCTGGCAACCGTGATCAATCTGTAAACCCACTGCGGTTGACCAATATCTGCCTGTCAGCGAATTTCAGCTCCACAGAATGTGAAACTGCTGAACGACTTCACTGACCAGGACACCTTCCATAAATAAAGCGTGAATGACCGACTCGCAGCCGAGATCCTACTTATATCTTGCATCTTGCACAACAAGCGATTGCGATCGTCCAGCTGGTTGAGCAGGCGCCATGACCTTGAATCCACCAAGTTGATTTGTGCAGTCCCCTAAACATGAATCTCTTGGCTGCATGGAATGAGCGTCGCGGAAGAAAGCAACCTCGTGCAGCACATGCAGATGGATCAGCGGGCCGACGAGCTTGATAACGGGAGGCGCCCGAGAGTATAGCGTCCGTCCATGAACGCACCGTCCAGAGCCTCGGAATATCGTCGCATGTGAGCACGACGGAACTCGCATTTGCCCGCCTTCGCAGTCGCCATCGTCGAGCAGCACGACGGGGAACCATGGTCGCCCGTCACCCTCGCCCGCACGTCGCCATTCCGCCCGGCGCAGCGCCCCCCACGAATCCCTCACCCTCCCCATCCCTCTCTTCCTTGCCGCCGGACGACGATCCGCTCAACTTGTGGACAGACAGTGGCAGCTCGATATACTACGAGCCTTCTATGAGCCCGAATCATCCGCGCATCAGCCTCGATGCGAGCTCCCGCCCTTCCAGTCGCCCTGCTAGCGCCTACGAGAACAACTCGCCTGGACACTTGGCTTTCCCCCAGCCACAACTATTTCGGTCCTCCTCGCAGCGTGGTTCTGCGCGTCCTCCTCCGAGCATTTCACATCGCTCGATCAAGAGCGAGACCACGCTTAGTCCCTATGCGCATGGAGGGTATTCGCAAGGCGAGTCAAGGCCGCCGTCGACGTTTGAGAGCAGCCCAGAGGTGTGACTTAGAACTCTCTCATGAACCTAATACAAAGACCCACCGGCTGTTTCCTATGTTAGCTCATACCAAAAGACCTGTCAGAGGAGCTGTCTAATCTCACGTATGTTGCGTGCCATAACATGCGCAATACCTGATAACATGAAATTCAGACTCGAGTCAGAAGAAGGCCTCCGCCGTTTCCAGGCAGGCGACCTCTCGGAGAACGACGAGGTGTGGCACCGCCTGGTCCCGCCAGAAGCGCGTGACGTGCTCGACAAAAAGGAAGTACAGCGGCAATCAGTGCTCTTCGAAATCATCAAGTCCGAGAGGGACTATATAGAAGACTTACAATTGATCAAGGAGGTTCGTTCGCATCCTCCGAGGCCTTTTTATCCTTCATTGACTATATGCGGCCCAACAGGTGTACATTGAGCCCCTCATCAATGTCCAAGCTGTCCCCGAACAGCGAATTCGTGGGTTCATCTCTGAAGTCTTTTATAATTTCGAGAAGATCCTTGCACATCACCAACGTCTGGAGGCCGCGCTGTTTGCACGACAGCGCGAGCAGCACCCGCTTGTACAGAGTCTGGCAGACGTCATCTTGCAAGGTCAGCCACCATTCCCCACTCGGTATAGACTGTCTCCCTGACCTCCTACTAGAATGTATACAACCAACCTTCCAGCGCGACTATGAGGACTACATTAAGCACTACCCGCTCGCAGAGGAGCGTCACCGCGCGGAACTGAAGCGCAACACGAAATACCAGTATTTTCTGCAACAATGCGCACAAGGCCCCCGCATCCGCAAGCGCGACTTGATCACATTCATAGCGCGCCCTGTGACGCGTCTTGCGCGTCTACGTCTCCTGATTGAGAACGCGCTCAAATCGACGGCGCCGGACCATCCGGACCAGGAGGAGCTCCCGCTCATCATCGAGATCCTAGGCAGTCTCATTAAGAGCACCCAGCCCGGGATCCAGGCGGCCGAAAGCAAGGTGAAGTTTTGGAACTTGTGCGAGAGCTTGGTGTACCAGAAAGGAGAGATTATCGTGAGTAACGAGAACAAATTGTTGGTGCAAGTCCTAAGCGCCAATCCTACAGGACATGGATCTTTACGATGAGAGCAGGACACTAATTTACCAAGGTCCACTTGCGCGACGGTTCAAGTCCGACGTAGCTTATAACTGGGCTGATCTCAATGTTGCGTTACTGGACAACTACTGTGAGACATTCCTACTGTGAACAAGATGGCCACTGATGATGCACGACGTAGTATTACTGCTGAAGCCAGAAACGCGTTCAAGCACCGTGACGCGGAACTCCGTTGTCTCCCGGGTATGTATCGACATTTCCCGATGTGGTCATCTACCTCACGAATCATCATGGACATAGCCGATCCCGCTGGAATACCTTCGCCTGGCTGCCTTTGACGGATCTCCGGAAACCCGGAAGGAAAGGTCGGAAGATGGCGGACTGTTCGAGAGCTTCCGCACGCGAGTGCGCCCAGTATACCCATTCACGATATACCATGCTTCAGCCAAATCAACGAGGCGATATACACTCTACGCTGGGACTGAAGAGCTTCGGAGGGAGTGGTACAGTGCACTGGTCGACGCACTCGGCGTGCGCAAGGTTCGGCAGGACTCGAACATGGTATGTCCATCCTCGCCAACGTCCATCTCTAGCATAGCAAGAATGACATGACCACCAGTGGTTTGCACCGCATGCGATCAATGAGGGCTATTTCAAATACACTATAACGAGTAGCCTGAGCAGCACGCCGTTCACTGGAAGGATTACGGCTGCTGCACCTCTAAGTGCGTCAGTCCGATTTTTGTATAATCACGCTGTATAGATAATCTAATCTGACCGTATGCTCTGCTTACAGCTAGCGGCGGCAAGAACTTCATCGCTGTTGGGTGTCCAACAGGAGTGTATGTTGCCTTACGCGGCGAGGCCTGTACGTATCATGTGTGTACCGCTTACTGATCCCACTAAGTTCCGTATGTTATTTCTATAGCATCTAGCCAGGCCTTCCGTAAGGTACTCAGTGCGTCCAATGTCGTGAGCATGGCCGCTCTTCCCGAGCAGAACAAGTTCATTGTGCTTTATGATGGCGGGTTATACGCCTATTCACTCGACCTCGTGATGCGCGTTGCACAACGGATCGCACGCCGCGAACATCTCGAAGCATCTATGGAGCGGATTGACGGACACGACGGGGCTGTCCTTTTCTTCCGGGCAGGAACCTTTGGAAGTCGTACTGTTGGTTAGTTATCGTAAGGGTGTCACCCTGAAACGTGCTGACGAATTACACAGTCGTATTCGGCACCAAGGCTCTATTACAGATACATGTGCATGCTCTAGAGGTCGTCAATGCCGAGGACCAAGCTCTTTCGCCCCGACGGAGTACATTCGGCTCATCATCATTCCGTTCGATCGAAGAGGTGCGAGACTCTCATATTCTGCGGGCTATGTTTCTGATTGTGCCTTCAGGCGCTCTCTGTGCCAAGAGATGCTCATGACATTACCGTGCTCAGTCGGAGCGGCCATCATCATCAGTCGCAAAAAGGTAGCACAGACCATGAGCACATGAAACACCGTGACCTTATAGGTATATGCACCGAGAAGGGTATTTATATTGCTGACCCCTTGCAGTAAGTAGATATATTGGTTGGCAGGATCATCCTCTGACTTTGTGGTTACAGTCTGGCGGCGGCGTCATCAAGGCCGAACATCATACCTAATTTCCTCGGGGCAGAACAGAACGCGCCGTTGGATACCCTGCGAAAGAAATGTAATGATGCAAAAGCGCTAGGGCTCATCCGCTCTCGTGAAGGATGGCTCGTCGTTTATGATGGTGTGTCTATCTTCGTCTACGGTTGTCGCATCTTCTGAATCACGCGTCATTAGAGCTTGGCTGCTATATCGACCGAAAGGGCGTCCCCACGCGTAGTTCCGGCTACCTCCGCTGGGAGAGCAAGGCAATTGCATACGCACATCGCGGCGAGCATCTGCTCCTGTTCTCTTCCGAGTTTATAGAAATTCGTACGGTCGAAACGGGGAAGCTCGTGCAAGTCATCGAAGCTGCGGATGTACGCCTTCTGTATCGCGGGCTGTTACCATCCGAAAAGACAGTGCTTGTGGGGATGAAGGGCAAACAGGATAGGGGCGGCATCGTGGACAAGCTTGCGGAGCTTCTTGAGACAGCCGAACTGTTAACTCCGCGGACCGCCTCGATGCCAGTTTTGTGGGATGAGTGGGATACCATGCAATGAGGGATCAAACGGCGGAATGGATGGTGTCGTGAGTGAAGGCTAAATTATCCATCTTAGGTTATAAGATATACCCTGTGTAGTGTAGGGCCCATGATGTATCGCTAATCTGAGCAGCCTTATGCATAGATGATATACCAACGAAATGACCCAAATAATTTACAGCAACGATGCCACAGCATGATACAACGAGCTAAGTGCAGATCGGACGATTACTCAAGCTTGTACGAATGCCGTCATTCCCTGGACATTGTCAGGGTCTGCCGGTATGTCAGAAACGGTATTTTGTCTGCGGGGAGAATACATACTAATGGTGAGCCCAGCAGCCTCGATGGGGCCGGCGAAATCCAGTGTCTGGATCAGCTGAGCCTTGCCAGGAGCTGGCAGCGACAACACGTGGATGGCAGTAGCGTTTGCAGCAAGGACGTAGAGGAAACTGCACGCGAGAAATGCGCATGAGTCAATAGGCGTGTTTAGCTCACACAGGCGAAAAACTCACTCGTTATTGTTAACGGTTGCGACCTCGTTGTCAATCGTCGCAGTGCCGTTTCCTTGCGGGTATTGCTGAAAGAGAAGCTCAACACCCATATTCCATGCGTACTCGAGTATGACAAACCTTCACAATCGTCCCCTTCAGGTTGCTGTCAACGTTAACCTCCGTCACAATGCCAGTGCCGATATCAGTCAGGTAGAAGTTGCCAGTCTTGCTGCTGAAGCTCGACCAGCACGTCGCCGACTGTCCATCGATGGGCACCGCCGACGACTTGCCGCCCGCCGTGCCGTTCGCGGCTGGCTGCGCGTTGAAGTCGAAGATGTCGAAGCCGACGCCCGGGTCCGTCACCAGCAGCGCGTCCTGGCCGGGAATGACGGTCATGGAGAAGGGCAGGGCACCGGTGGGCTGGGGCTGGATGGCCGTGAAGCTCTCCGAAAGTGAGCCGTCCGAGTCGATGTCCCACACCGCGAGGAAGCCAGGCGTCGGGGGGACACCCTTGACGGACGCGATGAGTTGGTTGCCTGCCTCGTTGAAGACGATGTGGCTCGTCGTGCCGGGGGGCCCGTTGGGCGGCGTAGTCTGGTTCAGGTTGAGAGCGCGGAGCGTGTTCGGCATGGACACGAGGCCCTTTTGTTTGTCTACCGAGAAGCAGCTGCGGGGACCAGAATTATGAGTACTTGTCTCAAGACGTCATTCGCCGTGACCTACTTCACACCTGCTACCGCGCCTCCGTTCAGAGCACAAAACACGGTGCCGGCGTCGTTAACAGCAAGCGACATGGGGAATTCTCCTTCGCTAGAGACAGGTTCTCCGATCATCGTAATGGCAGATGGGTCGTTCGGGTTGATCGAGAACGCGGAGATGGTGTTCGAGCCGGGCTGTCATTGCATTTTACTCTCAGCATCATGCCGTGTGTTCAATGATGGCGCAGGACTCACGTTCACGACCGCCAGAATCCCTCCAGCGACTGATGCCTTCACGGCGCCCTGTGGAACATTGTCTCAGCATCGTTTCCGTACAGCAGAATGCAAGAACCGACCTGAGAGAAGAGAGCATCAGGTCCGATCGGGCTCGATATACCATGAGAACCGAGACCATGGGTGGCCACCGCCCTGCTCAAGGACTTTGCGGAGGTCAGAAACAGCCAGCTAACTTGTATGCAGCGAACCACAGACCAGTTTGCCGTTTGATCCAATATCTGCCGCGACAACGAAATTTCCGGTGGGTTCGTTAGTCATAACTGATCGAAAAATGTCATCAAACAATCTAAAATAGATCAGACAGCAGACATACAATATGCAGCACCGTGCGTGCTGGAGGCGGCCCGAGTGCGCAAATGCACCGTGGAGCGATCCAGCAGAGGGAGGCCGGCGACCAGAGCGGAGCCACAGGAGAGAACAGCGAGCGACGTGGTAGTGAAGAACTTCATCTTGAAACTGTGAGCGGGTAAGGATATGAAGAAAGAAAGGCAGTGGTTATGTCTCTAGGACAGAACGAATGAATAGAACACGGTTCAAGGACGATGAAGCTGAGAAGAAGATAAAATACTCGCTCCCAGGAGCGGTAGACCCGAAGAAATGCGAAGGGAAGAAAGTGATGGTCTTCATCGTTCCTCGATGGCCTATTATATAGCAAAACCGCCATCGCATGCCAGTGCCACAGGCCAAGAGAATCCCAGCGCTCGTTCCGAGCAATGACAATCGAAACAGCACGATCGGGAGATGGCCCTCGCGCTGGTAAGCGGAACGATACCGGTAACCAATCATGGGCATGGTGCTGACGTTGTGGCGCACTGGCAGGAGAGTTGTCATGTAGGTGGTGGCACCGCCTTGATCAAGCTTCCCCCGCGGGCACACCATTGATGAGAAGTCCGACATAGGTAGCGCTTGTGCCAGCCGATTTCGAATTCGCGTAAGAAGGTCCGTCGTCCATGACGCTGCATACACGTTCAGCGATGGCAAATTCGCGATGCGCAAAGTCTGCCCGAACAGCTCATTTGCTGAAGCTGCTTTCTGGTTCGCACCAGTGTGGCCGACCCAAACACATTCACTCGGAGATCACCTCCGGAGAGAAAACCACTGGTGTCCCAACTGATGAACTGCCAGTCCGCTGGCAGAGCCGTGCTGGCCGTTCACACCAGCTAATCGCTCTTGACATTCACAAGATCTGGCGCACCGCCCCGACGCGCGACCGCCGTTGCCACTCTTGGCTTTGGGATACGATGCAATTGCGAGCCGGCCAGCTGGCTACTGCGCTGCTGACGGAGAGAACAAGAACCCATTGATGCTGTCTCCAGGCCACGCGGCAACAGCGACAGCCCGAATGGAGACTGGCAACGCCGCGCCCGACGCTGGTCGCGTGGCCACGACAGATGCTGTATACGGCGCGCTGGACGACCTTGTTTGTGCTGGCGAGCTGCCTATGGGTTCCTCGAAGCCATAGGAACGCCGTCGAGCGCGCAGCGACGGAGGTGATGCTCGTAGCGAGCATTGTAAGCCATGTGCCAGCCACGCGGTTTAGACTTTCGGGAAGCTGATGCCCGTCGCGGGACGACCGAGGGGCTGCGAGGGGCCTGGAGAGCTTGCCTGACGAGTTGGCGGGATGTCAGAATTGAGCCAGGCACTGACCATAGTGATCTGAATCGCGCCAGTGTGCGGTGGAACGGCAGCCATCATGTCGTTACTATGTGGCCGAAACCCGCGAACTGAAAAACAGCTGGCACAAACAAAACGGCTCGCAAGTCGGGAATCTGTGATATGAGCCACACCTGCAACCACCACATAGATTAGACAACTTGGAGAAACGTCACAGAGGGCTCATTCCAATGACAAATGCGGAAGCACACTCCTGGCGTTTCTAAGCTCGACCCTCAAAGTGGGGTGCGTACACACGCCAGCACGATCTCGATCGCCATAGTGCACCAAAAACCTTCTCATAAGAATCACACTGCGAAAAGTAAGCGGATCAATCAAGGTTCCGCCCACTCTGGGGGCTTCCGAGTCCTAAACGTAAGCTATGGTATACGCAGCTACGACAAGTCTCCGTCCTCCACGAGTGTTCGTACTAGCAAGCAACACATCGTCAAACAACAACCGCGCGGGGTCAGTAAATCGCCGCCACCACGGAGACAGAGCATGAAGATGAAGGCAAATTACACACAACTAATCAGATACAAAGAAGGGCGGTAGGGTAGAGCGCGTATGAAGAGGAAGGGGTGAAAAGGGTCAGATGATCGTCTGTACAAGTACGAGGTCCAGGTCCGACCGGCAGCGAGTTGGGGAAGCTGCCTTTTCGGGAGCAGGATTGCGTCTGCGTGTTTACGCCATCGCCATGACAGCGGCGATGACGGTGATGACGCCAGCGACACTCATGCCCGAGAGCTGAGCGGCGCCGTTGCTGCTGCTGCCAGTGGCGGAGGCAGAGGCGCTAGACACAACCTATGTCAGCAACCCACATACAGATACAGTAGCATATGGACAAACCTCGGGTGAGAGGTGGTTTCGGAGGCGGCAGACGAGTGCGAGGCCGCCGAGGAACCTGACGAAGTAGCGGCAGACGAGCCGGACGACGCTGCCGAGGAGGCTGCGGAAGAGATTGAAGAGACCGCGGACGATATGACGGAAGACGCAGATGAGACAACGGAAGAAATCGCTGATGAGGCGCTGCTCGCTGCCGAAGAGGCGGAGACAGCACTCGACGACGCACCACCAGAAGCCGTAGACGACGGTGCGGAGGCGCCAGAAGTCAAGCAAGTCGAGTTCGCTGGAGGCCAGTACGTGAGACGACGTGCACGTGAGGAAGGTGTAACTTACAGCTCGTGTTGATGGGGAAGGGCGCGGTCTGCTTGTTGGCACCAGTGGAGTCGACAAGCGTCAAGCTGACCGATTGGCCTCCTTGAATATTGACATCCCAGGTGAACTGACTACCAGACAGGCCAGTGAACTGCTCGATCGAAGGACCGGTGGGGCTGCTGCCAGGCTCGACACTATGATGTCACCGTCAGTACATGCGCAGCAAGGCTATTATGGTTGATACCGACTTCTATGGAGATTGCAGCCAGACACGCCGCGCTACGTGAGATTTATCCTCGAATACAGTGGGGATGAGAGCTTACGAGAATGTACGGCGCTGTTACCAGCTGAAGTCAGTAAACACCCAAACCCGACAGCACTGATAAGCACGTACGCGATCCGCCCGACCAGGTGATCAGGGTGGGTTCACACTGCACCACATTTCCCCTGCAAACCAGTAGATGAGGACGCCGTCGCGGCTCAACACGTCACGAAAAATGCGCACGGGGTGTTGATCATGAAGTCCTGCGCACCAACATTGGCGACGAGGAGAGCCAGCGAGGCGGCAGAGGCAGCAATGGAGGCGAAAGCGCGCATCGTGAGAGCTGGTGGTACAACAACAACGGAGGGGACGTCAGGGGTATTGAGCACGGGGGGCGACTTGGGGCGAACAAGGGGCAAAGGTTGGCGGGAGGAGGGGGCACCTTTTTATCGACGGTAACAACCGGCACGCTGTGTTTGTTTGCGCAGACGGCCAAAGCGCGCGTGCTCCTTCTCGTGCCTTCCAAGCTCGCTCCGTCCAGTCCCTCCCTCGGCGCCGCCCCGCCCCGCCCGACGCCCGTCCCGACGAAACACCAGCTCTCGTTGCGGGCCTCGTTGCGCGGGCGCGCGCCGTGCAGGTGTCTTCGTTGCTGGACATCCCGAGGATCCCCTGAGAACCCGTCGCCCCGTGGGAGCCCCCGTGTGATGCAGGTATCAGCGAAGCACGGGTCTGGCGTGTCCAGCACGCGGGCCGGGCTAAATTCGTCTCGGCCGCTTTCGGGCTCAAAAGTTTCCCCATCTTCGCCTCGCAGCGGGCAGCACGTCTGCCAGCAGTCTGCGCGGCGAGGAGCAGCGAGGAGCACCGTGCAGACTTCCTGCGTGACCATCCGTCCTCCCGCAGTGCACTCGGCTGCTGCAGCGATCGGGGTACACAAGCGAGATCACGACGTCATCCTCGTGTTGCTTTTTCGCTATTGCAAACTCGCGAATATCGCGCCGCCAACACGCGTCCATCGTTACCGCTGCAGACATCACCAGAATAGCCCTCTACCATCAGCACAGTGATGCACTATCGGCACCATTGCAAGGAGCCCGCTACTCGACAAAACGCAAGGCCAACAATACGCTCGTATGATGTCATGCCAACGTCGTACGGCCGAGTTCGAGTCCGGTACTTGCTTCAGTATTCTTCCGGCGATAGAGGCGTCGATTGAAATCTGTCCGCTGCAAGGTCCGTCCAAGAGAACGGTAGAGAACGTTCTGTTCACATGGCTCTGAACATTACGCATCACAAATTATTCTTGCACAGCTTCTTCTGGGATCTTACACTCCGAATGATTGTCAGACATTGTCCGCGTGGCCAAGCGTCCTCTGTAATATTAGTGAAGACTGCATCTAATTTTGTGTCCTGCCCATCACACGCCCTGGTCTCGTTCATTCCGTGGGGAATACCAGACATACGCCATCATCTCCCGCACTAACCACGACGGTACCGTCAGATGACAGGGCAGCCCCGAGCACAGGTCCTTGATGGCCCTTATTCTCGCGGACGAGCGTGCCCGTTCGCGCATCCCAAGTACGCAGAGTCTTGTCCGCAGATGAAGATACCAAGAGGTGCGCTTTTGGCGCTGGTAGCCGCAGCAAGCCCGTCACTGCATCCTAAGTGGAGATAACCCCACACATCAGTGATCGGTTCGTAGGACAGCACCTCGAGCGGAGCGGAGAGCGCCGGCTACCGCGGGGCTGCATAAGAATCTGTAAACTTACCTCATGCTGCAGTGTCGCGCGCAACCGCATCGTGCTCAAATCCCAGATGCACACCTTCCCGTCCGTCCCGCCCGTCGCGACGATGCCCCCCGAGCTCGGAGCAGCAGCCGCGGAACCCGCCGCGGCGCCGGTAAGCTCGACGAACGCGACCGCCTCCACGCTGTCTGCCTCGCCGTGCCCGCCGAGCGCGCCGACGACCTCGCCCTTGCTCAGGCTTACGACGCGCACGGAGCCCGTCGTCCCGCCGACGACCGCGAGCGTCGACGCGGGGTTCACGCCGATCGCGGTGATGCCCTCGACGTCGAACCGCGCGTCCTCCGCCGTCAGCTTGAAGAGCGGTGTGGGGCTCCGCGGGTCCCAGAAGATGAGTGTGCCCTCGGCGTCGGCGGTCAGGATGCGCTTCCCGTCCGGCGTGAAGTCACCGCACTGCACGGGCCCCGTGTGGCCCGCGAAGACCTGCATGGTGTTTCCGGAGGGCACTGTTTCGTGGTCAGTACGGAGATCCGGAGCAGAGGGGTAGGGGACGCACATTGCCAGAGCCACACGGTCGTGTCATTCGAGCCCGCGAGGAGAACAGATCCTTTCGGATGCCATCTGAGCCACTGGTAATAACCGCGAAATATACTTGTTGAGACATGAGCGGATGTCCGGAGAGTGCAGACGGACTCACCATGACCTCGTCCGGGCCCTGCAGCTCCGTCAGGAACTCCCACGTCTTCCAATTCTCCTTCCCGACCCTGCGCCAGATGCGCACCTTGCCGTCCATGCCGCCCGTCGCGATCATCTCGCCGTCCGCGCTGAACGCCGTGCACGTCACGCTGTCCGTGTGCCCCGTCAGCTTCACGACCTCGTCGCCCGTCGTGTAGTCCCAGATGTATCCCAGATCGTCCTCGCCACCCGACGCAGCAAGCGTCGCGGACGGATGCGTCGTGATCGCAAAGACGGAGCCGTTGTGGGTGGGGAAGTGCTGCATCGAGTTGTCCTCCCATACGATCTCGTCCTCCGGGCCAGGCCCGCCCTCGCCCCCCATTCCCTCCAGTATCTCGTCGCCTTCTTCCTCCATCGGAAGGTCCCCGTCTTCCGCGACCTCGATGTAGACATCGTTCGGGTCGATGAACTCCTCTTCGCCCGGGTCCTCATAGTTCTCGTCGCGGACTTCCTCCGAGGCCATTGCGTTCCTTCAGATAGGGATAGATGCGTAAAAATGTATGTTCCGCGCGAGAATGACGGGTTTTTGAGGCAGGGAGACGCGTGGAAGCGCTCAGGCTGAGTAACGGCTTAGAGAGGTGGGATTTCGCAACGAGACACGAGCAGATCTCAGGCCCGATCTTCCTCGATTACATAAGATATTTTTAGGAGGGCAGGAAAGACGCGGAGGGATTGGGTCGTTCTGTCTGACGGAGCAGGCGCATAAAGCAGCATAAAGCCTGATTATAAAGACCAATATAGCCGTCCCACATGATTGTAGTGGCCGTGCACTGTCAACGTTCTATGCGCTGGTGACATATATTCTTGGACACTACGAACATGCTCGTCCAACGGAGGTCTTGAGCGCCAAGCCGGGTTCAGCGGTAACCTCAACTATGACGAGCACCGCATTCGACAGCCTCCCTCCTCTACATTCCGACGGCGTCTCTTCCGGAATTCAGGCGGACGTATAAGCATCGGGACACTGTATGTTAGCCGTACGCAGTCGACTGCTCCGCCGACCTATGCAGACCTCCCGCGACGTACACTCGCGACCTGCCAACCTGGGTCCCCCCGCTCGTCTCCCGCGTCTGCCTGTGCCGGACCTCCACAAGACTCTGCAGAAATATCTGAAGTCTTTGGAGCCTTTCTTGCTTGAAGACGAGGCGCGAGGGGGGCCTCCGTTTAAAGAATCCTATGCTCTGCGCGAGAAGTGGGCCAACGATTTCGAGCATGGTCTCGGTAAGCTCTGCCAGGAGCGACTGCTCGGTGCGTTCAACGAAGTTATTCTCCTGATCTCTGCAGCCAACTAATCCCGACATGTGCAGCTCTGGACAGGGCCTCGCCGTTTAACTGGCTCGATGACAACTTCTGGCTGAAGAAGGCGTACCACGAGTATCGCGCTCCCCTCGTCATCAACACCAGCTGGTGGCTAGCTTTCAATAACGACCCAAATGTACCCCGTGAAGTCTTATCAGGCCTTAGCACTTCTGCGCGGGCTGGTATTACCGACTGGCAGATCAAGCGGGCGGCATGGCTGACGCATAGATGGCTCGACTGCAAGGCGCGTGTGGAGAGGTAAGTTGCAGAGCCTGGACATCGTTTTTCGCGAAGTCTGACTTCCTGGCGTGGCAGACAGGAACTATACCCGGACACTACTCGGACGGGTACGCTGATTATGTGGCTCACACTCACGCTGAGTCCTAACGCTTGTTGCAGGAGTCTGGTTTCATGACTGCGTCTCCAGGATGTTCAACATATGCCGCATGCCGCAGCCAAAATGCGACGCGCTCAGCATGCCCGCGCCTCCGCAGTCGCCGCATGCCCGCAAAATCATCGTCTTTGTTCATGACTGGCTATATGCGATCGAGGTCTTAGACAAAGACCTGCAGTCGCTCAGTCCTGGCGAAATCAGCCGTAGAATCAGTGCCGTGGTCGGGGACGTGGTGGAGCGGCTTACCCAGGGAGAGAAGGCGGTCCCGGTGGGTGTCATGACCGCCGACGATAGAGATCACTGGGCAGAGGTGCGTCTCGGCGCTTTATTGGAACAATTCGCTAATTACTGATGCACTGTACAGAATCTAGCGTATCTCCTTTCTCTCTCACCTCAGAATCGAGATACCCTTCAAGTTATACAACATTCTGCGTTTGCTCTTTCCCTCGATCACTATACCTACACACTCCCCTCTGCGACCACCCCTTCTACGATCGGCCTAGAGCTCGACACTGTATCCGAAATCACCGCCCATTTGCACAACATCCGGTCAGGGCCTACTGAGCGGCCTGCTCGTAACCGTTGGTTCGACAAGCCGATCAACCTGATCGTCGAGTCCAACACTCGCGCGGGCGCCCTGGGCGAGCATTCGCCCGTTGACGCACTCGTGCCGAGTATGGTCGCGGAGTATGCTCTCGTGGAGAATCTCGACGTCGAGGAATTCGATCGTCTGGAACAGAATAACAATGTCTCTGCGAGACACGGCTGGGAACGGCTGGACTGGGTCACGGATGAACGTCTGCGCGAGGCGTGTGAGGCTGCTGAGAGGCGGATCATTGCCGTTGTTCAGGATTCGGACAGTGGTGTCTTGGACTTCACTGACTACGGTACGGAGTGGATCAAGTCTACAGGTACGTTTGTGCGCGGCATCGTGCAGCTCAAGCTGATGCTATCGTGCCCCTCTTCCATCCTAGCTCGGCTATCTCCCGACGCATATATCCAGATGGCGCTCCAGCTCGCATGGTACCGGACTCGGGGCGAGTTCACCGCTACCTACGAGACGGCGTTGACGAGGTTATTCCAACACGGGCGCACCGAGACCATCCGGACGCTGTCCACGGACAGTCGCGCATTCGTCCTCGCAATGTGCGATCCCGCCGTTTCCGTGCGTAACATATTTATCTGCTGTTCGTGCACTGCTCATGTGGGGCGTGTTTCGCTTTCTCAGAACCAGACCCGGTATGCACTCCTTCGCCGCGCCATCCAGACCCACACGACTCTTATGCGGCACGCGGCGACCGGTCGTGGTATCGATCGACATATCCTCGGATTGCAGCAAATGCTCAAAACCGATGCTAGTGAGCATCATCTGCTCCTGGATGATGAGCTATGTCTGCACAGCCAGACATGGAAGCTCAGCACAAGTGGCTTGAGTGCAGGTCCATTGTTCCGTGGGACAGGGTAAGTTGTATTCAAGGTCATTTGTGAAATGTTACTGATAAACTTGTGCAGCTTTGGCTCATCATACCCAGATGGCTATGGGATCAACTGTAAGTCTCTTATGGTGCATTTGGTGGTCATCTCTCATACAGGTACAGATCTTGCAGGGCCTGAAGTTATAAGATTTGGCATTGAGTCCAAGTATTCTTGCCAAATCACCTCAACCTCAAGATTTGAACAAGCTATCAGGGATTCTTTGCATAACATGTGGCATATTTGCATGCAAGGTGTACAAGCATATTTGTAACTATCATAATTGACCTAAAATGGATAAGTTTCTATGGCAGCAGCAGTGAGCCATGCATCATCAGGATATGCTGCTGCCAATTGACCAACTAGACTTTGTACACCTGGACCATATTTACCATGTAAAAAGTCCCAGTTTGTACATATAAACATGCCCTTTTTGCACCTAGTTAGCATAACATTGGTGCGGCGAAGATCATTAAGAAATCCTAAAGCCTTGGTGCGAACAAGTGAAATAATAATATAATCATCCTCATTGCCTGCCTGGCATTAGTACAATACAGCGTATTTAATTGTAGACACTTACCTTGAAATGAGTCAACATTAAAGCACTTGTTCTGCCATTGTAAGCCAATACACTTTATTTGATTTTCAAGTAGGTTTCTTTGAGCTTCATATGGTGTTATAATCCGATAGCTTTTGCCTTCACTTTGAAGTCTAGCTGCAAGTTGAAGAATCACTTTACACTGTGCATAATTCTGCAAAAAATTTTAAAGCCAAGCAAAACTGTAATAAACCACAACTTACCTTGTAACTGAAAAGATCTTGTATTTCTTGATCCTGTTCAATATCCACAAAATAGCAGGCATGTTGATCATCTTTAACAGGATGCAATGGGTTTGATTGCAATTGCCCATTATAAACTGCATCAGAAATTATGTCACCAATTTGAGGAGGCATTCGATCTGCAAATAAAATAAAATATTAAGCTTTAATATTCATATATTAATTTAATTACTTGCATTGCACATTTAAAAGAATTGCATTTGAATGCAAATGAGAAACTTCAAAAATGCTTTGAATATCTTCAATTTCCTCTTGACCAAAGGGTGGCACTAAACATATATTTAGCAAAATTGTATACAGCTTATATATGAAAACTCACATTGCTTGTTATCACCAATAAAGCAAACTTTGCGAAGAGTAGAAATTTGTGTAAAGGTAGGAATATAATCAGATAAAGCAATTTGACTAGCTTCATCAATCACTAAAGATTGAATTGGGTTTTGGCTAGTGAATTTATAAAGAAAGTGGTTTGAAAGCATGGACAATGTGCATAGAATAACTGGGCATTCTTGTATGTAGCTTTTAGGAGTCTTGAACTCATTAGAGCATATTACATTTTGACTAAGACTCTGATAGTGATGTTCATGCCTATATAACTGTAAGCATCACAGGGTGCATTATATTATATAATAAACTCACCAGTCCATATGAAAGTCATTAGAAACAAGCAGCCTCCATTGCAGAAAGCCAACATCAGCAAGCTTTTCTGCAATATTCTTGACAGCCACATTGGATTGTGCAACAAGCCAAATTCCACCCATGCCTGCAGCAATAGCAGATGTGACATATGCAGCAATAACAGTGGTCTTGCCAGTACCAGGTGGTCCATGAATCATAGTAATGCGGGTGTCATCTGACATAGTGAGCATATGCTCAACAGCAGTGAGCTGAGAGTCATTGAGAGGTCGTTGAGAACAAATGGGTATATCAGAAACAGGGGTCCAGGCCTCAGGCCAAGTGAAGTCATCATCTCGAAACCAGATGAAGTTGAGAAATGGATTGACAAAGATGTGCTCTTTCCCCTGAAGAGCATGGAGTGTGGATTGTGCCTTCCGGCTCTCTAGGTTGGTGGGCCGATCATCGGCAGTTATGAAGGAAGTGATAGTCTTCCCCTCCAAGCTCATGTTTGCTCGGATACTGGCCGAGCGGCCAGACACGTCAGCGGTGCGCCCATGCATCATGTACTCGGCTCCCGAGGCATTGTCTCGGACTTTGATCTCGAGCTGCTGCAGCGAAGAGTCGGTAATAGCGAACGTGCAGCTTTCGGTATACACTCACGTTTGTCTTCTGGAACCGGGTCTGGTATCGCGAAGCCTTCACCTGCACGTTCCTGTTGCGGACCATCGTAGAGTCGAACTCGTTCACAATGGCGGTCGGCTTCTTGCTCGCGAGTCGCTGATCGCCACGATTGACCTGAGCAAGCAGGGCGAGTCGCTAGAGCGAACAGTGAGCCCTCCAAGTTATGCGGTGTCGAACTGCCAGGGACTCACCGTTTCGTCCATGTCCTGGGTATTGACGCGTGGTATGTTCTGGAAGCGTGCCTCCATATCGTCGATGCGCGCGACGTAGCTAGCCATCCACGCCTGAAAGGCCATGGCATTCATGCGAGGTTTGTCGGACGGCTCCCAGTCGCGCTTAGCGAAGACGCTCTCGATATTCTCCTTGTTGAGGGGTACACGGTCCCCGACTGCGAACTCGATGGCGGTGAGGGGCCTACGGTCCTGCCCCGGGCAGACACTCTGAATGTCAATGCCATTTGTGAGGCGTAGGTGATGGTCGCGGAACAGAGATGTGGCGAGATCGTTGAGATCAAACGTGAAGATCAAGCAATCGGCGTGGCATAAGATCTCCCTCTGAAGCAGCTCCTTCCCAGACTTCGACGTATCGCCACTCTTGAGTTTCGAATGGAATTGCACGACGAGGACCTCGGTACGCGTCGCGATCGCGACTGCAGCGAGTCTACCGGTCTGCGTGTAGGCAGGGGCGACGCCGACCGGTATAGGGCGGTTAGACTCAGATGAGCCACCCCGGATGACCTCCTCGACGGCCTCGTTCGTCAACGCGGATTCGAGTTTGAAGCGTAGGTTGATATGCGGATTTGGTTGATCCACCAGCTGCTGCATGATGGTACGATCTTGTAAAGCAGACATGGTTGAGTAGGCGCAGATGCCGATGCACAGCAGAGACGATGAGTGAAGCAAGCGAGCAAGCTGGCTGGTCTGCGAGAGACAGCCGCGTGTTCTCGCCGAAGCCGCGAAGGCCAACAAATGTGGCTGGACTGTGGCCTAGAGCCACCTTGAACGGCGCGTGCAATATACGGAAACGGTAAGTAATCTGCATTGCTGCGGGTTAGAGCGCAGCCCAGTACTCAAAACACAGCAAGTTCTCGCCTTCGTACGAAGTCGCAGAACATGAGCCAATTACCACATCCGCACATACGGCACTGCGAATATAGGATGTCGTATAAATATAAGTAGGACAGTACAAGTGCATGCAGGAACGCAGTCCACTAGTGGAGTACGAGAGAGCTTGAGAGCAGAAGCGGGAACCTCTGACCATCAGAATCTACCAGACAGGACATCCGCCCGACTCAACCATGTACTTCCGGACTCATTGGCAAGCTTCCCCACAAGCGTCGCAGCAGCTTTATCTGCTAAGAAACTGCGGCTCGTACATATGATCATACTCCGCTTGCACCTGGAAAGCATGACGTTCACTCGACGAGGATTAACAAGAAAGCCGACTTTCTCCGAGCGGACGACCGAAATCAGGATATGATCCGCTTCGTGCCCTGGTCTCGGTGTCAGCCATCGCTCGAAGAAACGGGAATATATATATACATGCGCACCTTGGAACGAATCGACATTGAAGCACTTGTCCTCCCAAGGAAGATTCTCTGCCTTCAGGCGGCGCTCTATCAGCCCGCGTTGTGCATCGTACGGGGTAATTATGCGGAACGTCTTTCCGCGTGCATGGAAGATGCGAACTAAGGCGATGGTCACGTTAGCTTCATGTTCATTCTGGACAACAAGGTCAACGCAAATCTTTCGATAAACTCATCGAGCACTTACAACGAAACTATTACCAGATTTGATTTCCTTGCCCATAGGAATATCCACGAAGCGACAAGTAAGGGCATCATTGAACGAATGCACTGTCTTCAGACGGCCATTGTATACATGCTTAGAGATGAAGCTCCCGATTGTCTCTGGCATGCGATCTACTCTATGTCAATCGCGATCAACTCCAGAAATAGTTAACGTGCGCACACTGCGTGTCGAGGAAGATTGCGTCCCGGTGCAGACCTGGTACTTCGAATATGCTGCGCAGATCACCTATGTCGTCCTGGCCATAAGGGGCGACTGCGTCGGCAATAGTTGTTATGATGTGACGATCTAGCAAGGAAAACACTCACGTTGCTTGTCATCACCGATGAATGCTAACTTCTGAATCATGTCTCCGAAATTGTGCAACAACGGCAGATAGCTGCCCAGCTCGATCTGACTCGCCTCGTCGACGAGCACTGTATTGACCGGAACGATGCGGCTGAATTCGCCATCTAGAAACCGCGGGTACGAGAACATGCTGAGCGTGCATAGCATTACCCGAGAACCCAAGAGCCGTCGTTCTGTGCCAACTCTACCGCCGGCGCCGAACATATCGGTACGGATAACCTTTGGCTTGATCTTCTCATACAGATGCTCATGCCTGAGCAGAGATGCATTGGATGAGCGCGGGATTTCAGCTAGGGAGATAGCATTGACCTACCATTCAAAGTGGAAATCTTTCGACACGAGCAGTTTGAAATCTTCGAGACCGAACTCAGCCAGCTTCTCCGCGATGTTCTTCACTGCCACGTTGGATTGGGCGACAAGCCAGACGCCTTCCTTCACGTTGGAGCGCGCCAGGATGCTTGACACGCACGCGGCAATCACTGTCGTCTTTCCCGTACCAGGAGGACCATGTATCAGACATACACGGTGAGCGATGTCATCCGAGAGTACTCGTCGCACTGCCCTCTGTTGACTCGCATTCAAGGGCCTGGCAGTGAAGTCTATCTCCGGCGGCGACGATTGGCATGCGCGTGGCACTTGCTTGCTCCGAGGCGATAGTGGTGGGTCGATCAGAGAGAAGATGCGTACCGCGAGAGGTTGGTGAAGAACGTTGGTGGTCGACTGGAAGATGGATAATAATACCCTTGTGCGTTCGGCATCAGCTGGCGAAGGGTCGTCTCGTCCAAATGTCTGAACGGAACGGATATCTGTATACTTCGAAGAAATGGGTTTGTCCAGTGACACAGAGGCGCGTTTCCCCTTTACTTGAACAGTACGTCCCTTTGCAGTGATCTGCGATCCCTGCTTAGATCCCGCTGTCACGACGATTTTCTAAGCAAAGTGTTAGAACTTCGTATCGTTGAGCCTCAATATACAACTCGCCTGCGTTTTGGACCGTCTGAGACGACTCGAGAAGTGCGTACATTCTAGTTGTAGAACGCCATCCTTGCAGCTGAACTCTGCCTTAACATTGTTCTTCACTATAGTGGGCTTCAAGGCCTCCAATCGCTGCGCGTCCCGTACAAACTTGCAAATCACAATCAGGTGCTAATAAACTCACATATTAGCGATGCGACCACTCAGACATTGCATGCGTAAACATACCTTCTTCTGCATAACTTCAGTGTCTATTTGCCGCGCTCCCATGAGATTCAAATTCCAGTGCGTGGAACTTCTGACTCGACAACATGCCCAGGCCCGAAGGCAGGCATTGTGCGCGAGGTCAGAGTTCAGACCATGTCCAAGAAAGTTGTAAGCAACTTGGCTTGTGTTGAGTACCGTGTCTCCGCCGAGGACGTCGCTCAGGGTGCGGAGGGTCGAACGAAACCTTTGCTCACGCTGTGCCGATTGTAGATCTATGGCGTTCTTGATATATAAACCATGGTCGAAATACAGAGCAGCAGCAACATGGTGCATATCGAAGGCAAGCTTGCGGTAACTCGGGTTACATAGCAACTGCTCGGTCAGAATGATACGAGGTGTCTTGGGTGAGCCTGTGACGCCCGCCTGGGCACGACGCCCTACTTTCTTCCCGCCGGGTTTGCAGAAACGGACGTACAATGCATGGGAGGGAGAAGAGAAAGCCAGCGCCCGAAGAACGCCTTTCGGACCATGGACGGTAGCCAAGCCCACATCGTTCTGGACAGCGGTCTGAAGGAAGTCGGACAGCACGGACACATTCAGGTCTACTTCGTCCAGTAGTGTTACCTGAATGGGCTCGTGCGCCTTCTTGAATATGGTCTGCTGCAGAGTGGTCGTCTCTTTGACCATGGTGGAGGATGAGGAGGAGATATGCGCAGCTACCAGGCGCCCGAGAACACATGTATGAGGATTTAGAGTTCTACGAAGAACGTGCGGCGTTGACGCAGAAGCTGTACGCCTTGAACGTGTTCAAGACATGCCGGCCGCGCCGTGAATCAATAAAAGACGACCAAGCCAGATATACTCTATCGACGAATCCAATAGAGTAACTGTGCTGTCCATTTTGATTTGCCACATGATGGGACAGATTTGAAAACCCTGAGCGTGGACCAGAAAGAAGTACCTCGCGCCAACGGTCGTGCTATGAGGCGCCATAGCATTTCCCATAACAGCTGAGATTTATCTTCGCCAGACTAGCAGAGTATCTGCACTTGAACGTTGCCAAAATCCAGGAGGGTGTTGTCATGCTGAGAGCCTCGAGACGCTAGACGGGCAAGCCGCAAGGGCTATCCGTGACGTTACAGTAACAGGTTCGTCACACGTCACAGTCTAAATCGGGTGGCGTCGACGCTCATTGCTTAGTGCACGAACTTCCATCTCAAAATCCTCACTTCCTTCATCCGACGGATTTAATACCGGAAATGGCTACACCGATCATTGTTGGCATTGGCGCAATTGCAGCTGCGATTGCTGGGAGGTCGTTGATGCGCAGGGGACTCCTCGGTGGCAAGAATGCTGCGGAGCAGTGGGTCAAGGGAGGCTTCAAGGCGAAGATGGACCGCAAGGAGGCTTTTGCGATTTTGGGGCTGAAGTACGCCATCTCATACTCTTTGGTAGAAGATCACTGATGCATTTGCGCCTTCCGCTAGAGACGGACCTCAGCTCCGGAACCGACTAAAGGATGCCCATCGCCAGATCATGCTCGCAAATCATCCCGATCGCGGAGGTTCACCATACCTTGCGAGTAAGATCAACGAGGCGAAAGATCTTCTAGAAAAAACAGAGGCAAGAGGGCGGTGACGGTTACATCCATGCGTGGTGAGTATCCGTGCGAGCCTGTAGAGACCCCTACTGACGATCAGTTCCTTCAGTGTTTATTCTCGCATCATTGTACCCTGCTTTGTATCATTGCTCTCTCGCTCAATACCATCACTATTCAGCTTCTTCGCCTTTCTAAGTCTGCTATTATTGCCAACGGTTGAAGTGTGCGTATGTCCAGCCACTAGCGTCTTGTCTACCTATAGACCTCCAACATACATGCAGAGGACTGGGGTTACATGGAAGCGAGCTGTTCTGAGAGGTCGCATTCTTCATCATCCGACAAAGTTACAGCACTTCCTGATTCTGCAATCTGAAGCACAGGCTAGGCTTTGCTTACTAAGCAGTGTCTCCCTCAAGTTTTGGCGTCGATGTCTGAGACTGACTTGCCTGCTTCCCGCCTCGGGACTAAAGAGCAGTATGTTCGCATATCGCTTGTTCTGTGAATTCAACTGAGAGATATCCAGCTGGGACAATGTCTACGCATCCGAGCTCGCAAATTTCGAGGAGATCGGAGACGAGGGCGAGATATGGTGGCAATCTTCTTAATTGCTCCGAGTCGTGCGTCTGAGATTTGTCTTCCGCAGGTTTGGCGAAGACAGCGTAGAAAAGATGGTCGACTGGGTCCTAGACAGCATGCCACCAAGCACTGAGCCCCCTCCCTCCATTCTGGAGATCGGTGCCGGCAACGGCACTCTCCTGTTTGCCCTCCACGATGCGGGCTACGCGCCAGACAGGATGTACGGCGTCGACTACAGTGCAGATGCAGTCAAACTCGCACAGGCTATTGGGCGCTCACGACAAGAGCGGTGCGAAGATGGAGACCCGACGGAACTGAAGGCGGGACCCGCTGCTATCACATTCGCTGCGTGCGATTTCCTTAACGATCCTGTACCATTTTCGCCATACACGGCTTCCACCGAGTCTGGTACCAGCGCGGCATGGGATCTAGTGTTGGACAAGGGCACGTTTGACGCGATGGTGTTGGCTCAGAAAGATGATGACGGTAGGTCGCATGCCGATACGTACCCTTCGAGGGTAGCAGATATCGTGAAGCCTGGAGGATATTTCTTGATTACTTGTGAGTAGTTTTGTCCGTACGATACCCCAGATCTGAGTTCACTTTGCGTGTCTAGCATGTAATTTCACCGAGGACGAATTGAAGGCAAAGTTCACGAATGATACCGGGCTTTCGTACCAGTATGTTTGCACTTTGGGAGCGGGGTCTGGAAACTGATCCGTCTTCACATAGTTCCAGGATACCTTTCCCGACATTTTCTTTTGGTGGGAAGAGCGGGAATGTATATTCGAGTGTCGCCTTCCAAAAGCCTGCATAACATAATATCCCAAACATTACTGCATGGGCCCATGATTTACATATTACAACCCAGCAGTAACACCCGTCCCTGTCCGCAGTATCTCAATCGCAACCTGGCTTGCCCACTTGAGGAAGCCCGAATCCTCTCTCCGAGCCTTGCCGAAGTGTTCTCCGATGAAGTACACCAGCCCGATGACCAAGGCCTGTATCCGCGTTGCCTTGAGGAAGATGTCCTCCAGCGGGCCCCTGTTTCTGCTCTGTGGGAGATCGTTGGAGTCGGTGCTGAGCGACGGCGATGAGAGTTGAGAGTTCACGAAGATCTGCGTGAGCAGCTCCTTGACGAAAGTCTGACTCTGCAGCTTAAGTAACGTGAAGTCGACAGGCTGCAAAGATATATTGTCAGTCTAGGGATGAAACCTAGTGAGAATTAAGCTCACCTTCAGGATCGCGAGTGTGCAACAATCTTTGGCGATCCACCATCCGAACGCCCTCGCGATGTTTCTCATGCGCGTGCTTGAGATGTTTTTGAGGTTGAAGCCGCTCATGTCTGCATCGCCTAAGTTCTTGATGATCTCTGCGCCGCCGACATTCGTCTCCCCAAGGTCACGTAGGAAATCCCACAGGCAGAATTGGAGGGTGATCTTGTGGGAGTGAGACGTCCGGCAGAGCTGCTGGCCGACGAAGGTGTAGAATGGGTTGTATGCCTTCTCCTGCATATTCGGACATGTCAGGTGTTGTCGATAGCAGACGGAAATGCAAGCACATACGTTGCCACAGCAATGAAGGACTACACGAATAATCTCGCGCTGCTGTACCTCTGTCAGCTTCAGCTGTGAGAGGCGCTCGCAAGCCTCGACATAGTCCTGAACGTAACAGTAATCTTCAGCTGCCGGAAGTGAATGTAGTCAAGGAATCTACACACCTCACTGCTCATGAGCACCACGAAAATACTGCGTCGGATATCCGTATTCATGCCCTGCTTCTTGGCGAGCTTCAGAAGAACGTTCTCGCTCAAAGCGTCCGCACTGCTCTTCTCAGCGGCCTCGCGCTGCTGATCCTGGTGCTCAACGAGCGGATCACCACCCCACGCCGCTCCAACCAGCCACCACTTTCCTTTGCTGTCAGCAGAGTGGAGGTCTTCCAGCGATACACGAAGTGGCTCATGTGCGAGGACTGCAAGCGATACCTCACGTATTAGAGCTCAGAGTCAGAATCGAAGAGGGTAAATCAACGCTTACCATGACGCTTCTTGCTCAGGCCTGATAGGAACTTCTTCATCCTCTCCACTGCCTCGCCGCCCGCGGACTGGCCGGCATTTTTCTTGATCTTGTTGTTCTTGAGATTGCTCAGCGTCTCAACCATGAAGCGAGTGCGTGAACTCAGAGCATTGGGTTGCTCGGGCAGCTTGTCATGGACAATCTGGATGATGCTCTTGAGAGCCGTAGGGTCGTCCTGCCTCAGTTGTGCACCGGAGTCTGTAGGCGTGTTCAGCGATTGCCTCGTCACGTCCTGAATCACCCTACTCACTTCTCGCAATCTTCAGCAGAAGTTCTACTTTGAACTCCGTGAGGTCGCCATCCAACAATCCACGGATGACGTCATACACAAGGACGCATGAGATGACCTGGAAGTTGTACAGCTCTGACAGCAGGATGATCAAGTTTGAGCATTCTTTTCCGACAGGATCCTGGTCGTCGCGAGGCTGAGCATCCGAAGATGGCTGAGGTTGCTGAAGCTCGACGAAATGGCGCTCGTATGACGCGACGACGCTTTGCACGAAGTGGGCCGCTGGGAATACCTGTCAGCGTCGTGGGTGATGCGGATATGGAAAAGGCATACCAAACTCAACGCCGATGAGCTTGTGTAGACTGGAGACGAGAGCAGCGTGAAGTACGACATAGGAATCAAGGAGAATGGAGTGGGCGGAGATGCCGTCGATGATGAGCGTCGTGAGCGTGGAGGTCACATCTGCAGATGAGTAGGCGGTCAGTTCATGCCCATTTGTTTACCGTGAATAATGACGACATACCATTTCTGCGGTGATTGCGATAAACCTCCTCAATGTCGTCAATTATGGAGGCAATATTCTGTTCACTCATTCTGCAAGGGGATCGGGTCAGATTGAGAGCACAGCAGTGAAACGCCATCAAACTTGCCGATTGAGAAGACCCTTCAATTGGCGATTCAACTTCAGCTGGGCTTCTGATTCTTGCTCAGAGCTTGCACTGTTGGCACGATTCCGGAGGTGAGGGGGTATGTACCGTGTGCCTAAAGCGACCTAAGTTACCTGGTGAGCCACAATGAAGCCGATACGTACCTGCCACTGGCTTGTCCGATGTGGTAGCCGCAACAACCGGAGTCAACTGAGGCTCACTAGGGGTATCTTTCGCATCATCTTCAGAACCGTCGATACCACCCCACTCATCGTCGGAACCGCCTTCAGCATCGCCGAGTAACGAGGGGGCCTCGGAGCTGTCATCCAGCTCGGTCTCTTCCTCATCCACATCTTCCTCGTCTTCTGTCTCACCAGCAGATTCTTCAAGTGGTCGCTTCTGCTATGCACGCGTAAATTCATGAGGAAGAACGCATGAAATGATGGCTTACTCGAGTGCTTAAGAAGATGGAGCTCTCAATGTTGTCGATGTCCATCAGAAGCTCTGTATGAGATGCGAACATGTTCAACCTACGCCAGAATTTGCAAAAGACGGTGGGACGTACCATCTAGGCCGTCATCCTCATCGTCTGCAGGTTTCCCTTTCCGCTTCCCTCCTTTTCCCATGCCAAGCTTTGCCTCCATGTACGCAATGTATGCATCTTCTTCCTCTTCTTGGGCAGTCCGAGACAGGGCATCGAATGATACTGGGGCAGCATCGGTCTTGTGCTTCGCAGATACACTCCGCGAGCCCTCGGCGAGCTTCTCTAAAGCAGTCTTGGCCTTCGCCTTCGGCTTTCTCTCCGCATCTGTCGTGTTTTTTCTCGAAGTCTTGGAGGACGCAGAGTCCTTGGACTGCCTTTCGACTACAGGTTTGCTCGATGCAGCTGCTATAGAGGCCGGCTGAGCCAACTTCACTTTCTTCCGCTGTGGTGACTCGGGGTGCTCTTGCTCCGCATTTCGCTTTGGTGCAACATGCCTGTCGTGCGAGTGAGCAGAGGTGAAGTAGTCGGCCTTCCGCTGCTTGCGCTGCTGGCGGTCTTGTTTCCGAGCCTCTTTGCGATTCAGGTGGCGCCGGAGCTTGCCATTATGACCATGGCCTGCACCTAGTTTTGTGAGTCTGAAGTGAGATGCTCCAGCTAGATAGGAACACGTACCATTCGCACCCTCAAGCTCCTCGAGCAGCGACTTGGGCAGGGAGGGACCAGTCTTCGCAGGCATGAATTTCACGGATCTCGATCATGATTGGCTCTGAAGAGGGCGAATGGTAGGACATTGTTTGCCTCTGTTTGGCGACACCGGGCCCCCAGTTTCGGCCTGCGTTTGCACCGCTGCGTATAGATAGCCAGTCGAGCTACAGAGCTCCCCCTTTATGCTCTTGGAGATGCACTGCGTCAGCGGATGTTTCACATAAAATAGGGCAGGAGTCAGCTCGTCTAGTCGGCTGCGGGGACCAGCCACCGACGCGTGCTAATTAGACACGCAAACAGGGAATAACAACGCGTCGCGTCCCCTCACTTCGATCCAGTCTCCGGACTCACTGTAGCAAGCCTCAGGATGCCTTCCGCCGACGAAATTGCCCCGCTGGCTGTGCCCTCTATCGTGGACCCATCAACTCCGCTGGTGGCTTCGTACACTTATCATTCACCGACACCGACCGCCCCAGGACCGTACATTCTTGGTGTAGATGAAGCGGGGAGAGGTCCTGTTCTTGGACCTATGGTCTACGGCGTCGCATACTGCCCGGCCTCATATAAGGAAAATTTGGAGGATATGGGATTTGATGGTGAGGTTCTCTTCAATCCGTTACGGTCATCGCATCTTAAGATGACAGGATACTTTGTCAAGACTCAAAGGCATTGAAGCCCGAGACCCGGGCCTCTCTGCTAGAAACCCTCTGTTCAGATCCGGAACACCTTGCTTGGTCCGTTCGTGTCTTGAGGTGCGGAAATTCGTCGCTTTCGCACAATCTGTTGGTCTCATACTGGCTGTAAACTGCCAGTCCACAGGCAATTTCGAATGGCATGCTACGGAGACCACCAACCAACCTCAACCGTCAAGCTGAGCAAGCAACAATACTTCTCATCCGTGAGGTACTGCAGAGCGGAATTGAGCTATCTGAAGTGTGTCAAACTTCTGGACCTACATGGTATCGGACAACAACCGTGCTAATTCTTGTCACAGATTTATGTCGATGCACTGGGCAACACCGAGACCTATCAAGCACAACTCTCTAGGCAATTTCCAGGCATCAGCATCACTGTCAAGGCGAAAGCAGATTCATTATTCAAGGTCGTTGGCGCAGCCAGTGTCGCCGCGAAAGTCACCCGTGATGCGTGGATTGAGGGATGGAAGTTCGAGGAGCAACAACCACAACTCTTGGCAACTCCCGGCGCAAACTCTTCTACTATCTCCAGTCCAACTTGGAGCGCTGAGCTTGGTAGCGGATACCCATCAGGTATGACAAACTCCCGTCCTCTCTTCGCCTATTTTTTACATACAGGGCAGATCCAAAGACGAAAGCATGGATTAGCAAGTCGCTTGAGCCGACATTTGGATTCCCCTCCCTTGTTCGCTTCTCATGGACAACTGTCAAGAATGAGCTAGAGAAGTCAGCGCATGCCGTGAAATGGTGGGTGCATTGAAGTAAATGGGGATGGGATGATGACTGAAGAATTGCTGCTCAGGACGGATGAGGGCCAAGAGTCATTGGTGAAAGCATTCAGTAGCGCTACCGGACATGACAAAGACCGCTGCGCAGTGACGAAGGACCTCTGCATCTCCAGCGTTGGCTCGCTATAACCACACGTTGTAAGATCCACAGAGGAAGGAGAAGTGTAGATTCAAGCCGAATAGATTGACGGATTTCATCAACTCCGACATCGATGATTGTACAAATAGTCTAGCAGTTTCTCCTGTAATCTCGAGCGATGCTCTCTCTGACGATCGAAGGATGAAACAACTGCACCGAGAAAATCTACTGTTACATACTACACGATACAAAGCACGTGCTAAAGCCCCTCCGGACAAACTGTCGATTACCGCTTCTTCGGCGGGGGCGAGCCCTGGGCTTCTCCCGTAGCCTTCCGCTTGTTGCCCAAGCCAATGACAAGCTTCATGCGGTCTGCGGGTACGGGCGTGCCCCCGGGCGAGTCCGCGGCCGGCTCAGCAACGCTGGAAATCCTGGAGAATCCAGGACGCGGCGCGGGCGAGCCGCTGGCGATGGTCTGAGCACCTGATAGTAGAGGAGCTGGGCTGCCGCCGTCGGGTGTGGGCGCGGGAAGAGTGATGAAGCCCGTCGAGTCGACCTGCGGCGTCCCCTTCCTGTCGGCATTCTTCTTTTTCTCTTTCTTCTTCTCTGTCTTGCCCTTTGACAGAGGTTGCGTGTCCAAGAACTCCGTGGCCTGAGGTACAGCACTATACAGAGAAACAGTCAGCCGCAATACATCCAGCCGGAGAAGGAAGGAGCATACCCTCTGTTTCCGACAGACAAGACGAAATGAGCCTGCCCGGCCTTCTCCTGACGAATCTGAAAGGCCTGATTCATGCTCAGCGGCGTATCTCCACTCGCCATCGCCTCCTTCTTGCGCTCCTCCGCGATCTTCTTCAACCGCTTCTCTGTCTTCATCCTGCCCGAACCCTTGCCATGGAACTTGTGCGACAGCGCCTTCCACGCCTCCTTGGGTGTGAGCTCGCGGCCGAACTCGTCATGATATACAATGTTGACGTCGGGCTTGTAGTTCCTGAATGCCTCGAGGTTCTGGCGTGCCTCCTGCTGCTCGCGCACCCGGTTGTCGTACTCGCGCGCCGCCTGGTCCTTGTTCCCGCCGCGCATCTTCGTGCGCTCCAGCTCCCGTTGGGCAGCCATCCGACGGTAGTCCGCAAGCCAGAGATCCCTCTGTCGCTGTACGCGCTCGCGCTCAGCCTGATCGTCGCTGGGCTTGGCAAGGATGCCTTGCTGCCGCAGGATGCTGAGCGTCGCAGCCATGCCAGAGCTGAAATTCTGTTCATTCAGAGTGCCGATCGAGACGTCTCCGTTCAGTGCCGCTTGCTTCTGCTCCTCCTCTTCGGCTTCCTTGATGGCGTTCTCGAGGGCGTTCAGCATCTCCTCCTCGTTTTCCTCTTCCTTTACCGGGACTTCGCCAGCCTCGAGCTCGTCGACAACTTCGTCGCCATCCTTCATCTCGACATCTCTCGACATCGATCGTGCCCGCGAAGGCTCCCGTGTCGTTTCTTTTGGGGGCACTCCCTTCAGGTCCGGATCAGCTGGCTCCGTCTTGACCATGGCCGGTTCATAAGTAATGCTGCGAATGAATTCCGAGGTTTCGTCGAAGACTAGACCACCAGACTCGTCGTCTTCCACTTCGACGGCATCGTCAGCCCCAGGCGACTTTGACCTGGCTCGTTCCTCTGCAACTGAAACACAATGATATCAGTCGAGTGTTGAGACCAAGGAAGAGAAGCACCAACTTCTCCTGGCAATCTCCTCCGGCGATAACTTCTTGGCTTTCTGCAGCTTCGCTCGCCGCGATCGCGCGAGCGCAGCCTGGAGCTCGTCATCATCTACGAAATTCGTGTCCAGATTACGCTGTCGAGGGACAATCGGCTTCTCGTCTACCTGCATCTGATCATCTTCGGGTTTGACAGGTATGTCAGATCCCTCAGCCATTCGTCGGGTTGGGCGCTTCTTCTTCGTCTGTGCACAATTGATCAGAAGGTAGCCGACAGGAATCATCAGGCAACCGACCTTTGGCTTCTTAAAGCCGAAATCTCCCTCCTTCAAGTAATCGCTCGACTCTATGTTCTCTGAGCAAATAAATTAACATCCCAAAGTTCTGAACAGGGGATGCATGACTCACTGGCGTAGTCTATTGACAATAACGACTTGTTAACTGCTGCAGCCGCTTGCTCCTGCGCTGCACGCTTCATCTCGTTTGAAGGCGCCGACGACCCCAGACGGAAGCCCTGCATAGAATATCAGCGCATACAACGACGATAAGCGCATAACAAACATACCGTCTCTTTGGGGCCTTCCAAGAATTCGTCATACTTCGATAATAGCGAGCGCTTCATGCCCTCGTTTCCAGGAGTGAACTCCTCGTCATCATAACCGGTATACTCTCGTCGCTTTATCTTCAATTCTTGATTCTTCTTGTGACGCTCCTCCTCGGCAATCTCGATATTCTGCAGCTCATCCTCTGCTCAGAAGCACGTTAATGAGACCAACCAGTCGTACAAGTGCTCGCAATGCACCCACCTTCGTTGTCCAGGATACGGCTGTCTTTCAGGGTAAGTATATGGGCTTCGCCTTCTTCCATGCCTTCGAAGTCATGGCTGACCTTCAGCCCGGTGAGATCCTCTACGAAGGCACATCTACACGTCAGAGTGGCGAAGCCACGCACAAAGATGGGTGACGTACTTTCGGTATACTCATCCTGGAAGACCTTGTCCATGTTCTCTAGCTCCTCCTGTCGCTTCTTCGCAAGCTCCTTCTCCTTCTTCTTGGCCTTCTTTATCCATTTCAGGGTATCCTCTACATCGCCGTCCGCATCACCGAGCGTTGTACCCTTGAGCTTTGCATTAAGCTCCCGCTTGTTCCTCACCCTAGGAAAGGCTCATATGAGCGACCATGCTCAACGGACACTGGGCCTGGATGCCCAACAAAGGTAGAAGCGTCTGTTTGGCATCATCAAGTAGAAATGAACTCACTTTGCTATGCGGTCCTGGATCTCCCTGCACAAAACAAAGAGTCAATGGCGGCTACAGGATAGAAGCCTGAATACATACTTCGTCTCTCGCTCCTTCCGCTCCTTCTCCCGCTGCTTCTCATAGTTCTGTTCTGCCTGCTTCTCCTTGTCGTCGGCGGGCGCACTGTCGTCTGTGAGGGGCTTTAGACCAAGCGAAATACGGATTTTGTTGGTCTCCTCTAAGCTAATGCTCTCTTCCATAGACATGATAGGCAGAAAGATCGAACAGAAGTAGGGCCAATGGATGTCAGACTGAGGTGTGAGGAGGCCAGCTGCCCGTTTGCTGGTCGAGTCCAGCTCAGCTCGGTTCCGTCAGACTCAGGTCGTTGTTTGATCCTGTTTGTCAGTCCATATTGCGTAAGCTGCTTTACGTCCTCGTATGTTAATATCACCGCAGACGCGACAAGACCCGACATACGGCCAACGCGTCTGTGGCTGTCATAAAGTGCAACATCTACATTAGATGAGTGGCGTGGTCTATATAGCGATTAAATGGATAACACAGCGACTCCGCAATACATATAGCATGGAGAGATAAAACACAGTAAGTTACGTCAGTGGTTCTAAAGATCGGTAGCAGTGAGTTTCGCGTCGCCATCCTCGTTGGCCTTGCCGCCAGTGAGCATCTCCCAGAGCTCGGGTCCATCTCGTATCAAGCACTGTGAACACTCGTCAACTCATGTCACAGACGAATATACGATCGAACGCACAATGACGACTTCGACAGCGATAAGAGCAATGATGATGAGTTCCATTCGATGAGCAGATGTCTGAGAAGCACGTTAGTGATCTGCTTTCGAATGGTGAGACATTGAACTCACCTCAGTGAGAAGTTCCCGGAGCACTGATTGCATCTGTAGCACCATTGAATCAGATATGATCAGAGAAGGAGTCAGAACTATTTACCTCTGCGGCATACGTGATTTTGTCGTTAACAGACCGTGTTCGCGCACGCATCTCCAACGCATTGCTCAAAGAATTGAAATAACCTGGGGTTGTGAAATGAGCACGACTGCACGAACTGTTTACGAAGCTTGCATACCTTCAAGGACCGGCTCGGCCCAGTACAAGTCCGGGGTATCCGAAAAGTTCTCTCGATTGAGGTTCAGCCCCTGCCGGAACTTCAACAGTTCTCCCAGCTTCTTCACCAAAGCTTTACGGCCGAGATCCGGTTTGCCGGTACGTATGAGGGCATCTGGCAAGACAGCGACAGAGGACAGATAGTTCTCCAGCTGAACCTCGAGAGCGGAAAGAGCGGTGGATCGGGAGAGGGCCTGGGAGAAGGCATAACGAGCGAGTAAAGTTTCTCTAGGGAGCGTCGACAGAGGGAGGTCTGCTGGCATAGTCTCTTCTGCATTTAGCGGCGGGGTCTGACCCAGAATTATGAGATCCCCTTGTAGCCGAGTGCCCCTATAGTCACAGCAGTCATAAGAGTTGGGGGTACTACTTTGGTCGAGCGACTCACTCAGTAGGGTCAGTCACAAACTCGAGATCTTCCGTCTCCGGCTCTTGCAAATGCCCGATCTCAACGTAAGGCGATAGCACCTTCGACGCAAACGACATTGCCTCCTCTTCTCCGAGACCCCAGCAAACAAACGTCCCATTCGCGAATACAAAGATCTCCCCCTCCTGGCCATTGTACTTCCATGTTGGTACCCAATACGACTCGTGCAACATCCTGGCAGACGATGGCAGCCGTGAACGAAGCCCTTGCATCATATAGCGCTCTGCTGTCGCGATGGTGGAGACCGGCTTAATTTCGCTTCGAGTCGGGGTGGGATTTGAACGAATTGGTAGAGATGCAGCCGCCGTCCGCCGGAGAGGCGTCGTGGCTTTCGGCTTCGGTTTGGGCTGGACATCCTCCGCTGGTGTCTGTTTGGCGGATTGCGCGAATGCTCGACACTGTCGTAGATTAAACGATGCTAAGCCAATCAGCGGCAGGCATATCCGACGTTGAGGAAGTTTGAAGGCATGTCGAACACTGGCAAGCGCGGCCCTATGCATGATCCTTGAAAATAAGTTCCATGTAATATTTGGCGACATAGATACACCCTGACTCACTGTACCGTATTATTTTTTCGCTCACTGAGAGATGCGAGCACCGAAGTAATGCCAAGCACTAGCAGAATCTAAAGATATGAGAGGAAAATGCGACAGGTACAAACTTTGCGAGTTTCCGCCACAGGCTTTTCTCTGGCGTGACGTCGTGCGTTCGGCCGGCTGGACATCAGCGGGACAGCGGGCCGAAACCGACCTTCCATCGACGGAAATCACGGCGGGGTAGCGATCCAATTGCAGAACTCAGTCTCTCAGAAACACATTGATTACATCCGTTGATATTGCGTGGATCCTAACAGGACAACGCAGAATAAAACAGATCCAGGCTACGAGCAGAATTCTCCGAAGTGAAAATGCAATATGGACATGTAAAATACTTTTCAAGTACCACCTTCTACTAGATCACGGAAAGTAATGTCTAAGACATCTCGACATCCTCATCTTCGTCACTTCCGTCCGCGTCTTCCCAATCTTCCCCATCTTCCTCATCTTCACCCGGTGGCGACTGATGGATCCCTAGCGCTTCCAACTTCTCAATGAGTTCCTTCGCGTGGTTGAGAAGCGGTGCGTCAGGATACTCCTCGTTCACGTGTAACTACAAACCGGATTAGTACTTCCATCGTATTTCACAAAGACATTAAGAATCACCATCTGACATGTCTCCAAGCAGTCCCTCGCGTCTCTGGCGAGCTCCTCCCAGGCGAGACCGTCCAGCGGCTCGCCTTTCTCTCGCGCTTCCTCGGCCATGAGGAAGAAACACCACCCCTCTAGGTACCATGCTTCCACTTCTTGGTCATCCGATGCCATGACACCCTGCAAGACGAGCAATGCTGGTGTGTACAGCTCAAGCTCCAGAAATAGCTTGACGAGGGCCAGCCGTGTAGGTATAAGAGGAAGGCGCGGATCATCTGAAAGGGAGGAAGCTTCGTTAGTGTATAATTCCATTGAAGCCCAAAGCACATACCGAGATCGAGATCTTTCCAAGCCGTCCACGCTTGCTCCAGGCATGCCTTTGCGTCGTCCGGTCTTTGCTGGGAAAGTCGCACAGACGCCAAGGTTTGCAATGCTTCTGCATTGCCCGGGTCCACTTGCAATGCCGTATTGAGAAGATTTTCGCATGTATGCTCCGCTGTCGGATCGTCACTAGTAGACTTGGATAAGGCCACATTGGGATATCCGTAACAGTAGGGTTGACGCACCAGAGTTCATATTGAGGGTCCATCCAGATCTCAACCATCCCTATCAGCGCCCTAACGACATTCCGCCGCATTTCTGTCTCATCGTCGGTGAGCGCGGCAGGGTCGCTCGCACGATCCTTGCCCTTGAGTTGGGCGACGAGAATGTCCACGGCGGCCTGGTAATGCTGCAGAGCAATATGGGGATCATCGTCACTGAGCTGTGCAAGATATAGGTGTGCAGATGGTGGGGGAGTGGGTGGCGCGGTTGTATTTGGTGGTAGCAGGGACTGGAAGGTCTACGAAAGGGAGCTTAGCCTGACTCCCGTATCAGATGTGAAACAGTGCGCACTGATTTTGCGGCCTCAAGCTCGCCCTGTTCTAATTGTGCGACGCCCAGCATCTCTCTTGCCTCCGCATTTCGCGGCTCTCGCTCGAGCACCCGCCGAACGAATCGTTCCGCCAGTTCGTAGTCGCATTGGACAATTAGCTCCTGAGCCTTCTCCAGCAGCGCGGATACTGAGGGCCCTGACTTTGCATCGTTGGCAGCTGCAGAACTGGCGCCAAGAATTTTGACTTTGCTTGATTTTGTCCTCGCGCGGCCCATAGCTAGAGGGAGGAACGATCGACTGGCAGAAGTGGCTTGGCTGGACTTGGACAGGAAATTACTGTGCGGAGTCTGTCGATCTGTCACGTGATCATACGACCGATCGAGTTCCTAATCCAGTCTGAGCGCGAGATCATGCCTGTTGTGCTTAAAACTCTAAAGTCCACCGATACCTATAACTTAATGCTGCTATCTGAACTGGTGTGAATTTCATTGATTCCCTTTCTCATAGCCAAGGGACCCCACAGTCTTTGGGTACGGGGGCTTTAACCGCGATACACCCGCCGCAATCGACTCGGGCGATCTCCTTCAAATCTTCAGGTGACCATGGTCCCGGATTAGGATCACGCGGTGGCCTCATCTCACAGACGTACACGGCCGCATCTTTAGCCTGGGTTCAATCACCGGTTGTCATACCGCGCCACCTCGATGATGAGAGACACTGAGACCATCGCGCGAGAATCTAGGGAACCCGCTCCTCAAGGGACTGGGCGGAGCTTGAAGATTCCCCGAGCCCGAGCTACTTCGCGCCATCAGATGTTCAGGTCTGTCGCGCAGCACTTATCCGGCCTTTCTCCGCACGGCAATGCTGTTGAGAATCTCTGAAGCGGGTGCACGCCGCAGGTGCACATGGGGAATTTGCCATCGTCGGATTTGGCTCGTCTGGCCCCGCGTTACCCCAGGAATTCTCCCAAAATGAACCAACGCGATCAGGCCTGTATGCGTCAAGCGTCAGCCGGTCGCTCAGCGAGCCCATCTGTCCGAGTCCTTGGCGCCCGTTCTCGCGTTTCGAGCCGTACAAATAGGTCTGCTCTACGTTGCAGCTGTGGGATGGTTCCCTTCGCCCGCACCTCGCGTCAGAAACAACGTCGTGCACGTCCGTTGTCATGGCCGTACCTGAATGGACGATTGTGGATTTCATCCACCGAGGCCCTTGGTGGAAAAATCGCGGTGAGTACCAACTGCTATGCTTAAAAGCTACCGCGGAGAAACTCAACACGAATTTCAGGCATCCGTTTCCTGAACCTGTGGTTAATTCTACCTCTCCTAACCGCTTCGATTAACGGGTTCGATTCTTCGTTGGTCAATGGTATAGTGCCCATGCAGGCCTCGATGAATCTCCAGGAATGCTAAAATCACATAGGTCTACAAATTCTTCCCGCGTGGCAGGACTATTTCAACCATCCAAATGGCAAGCAATTGGGTAAGTTTATCGGCCGACTCCCTTAGTATGATCACTGTCGTACGCACACTCATCTCACCATCATTTGCTAGGCCTCATCAGTGCTGCACAAGTAATCGGCTCAATTGCGGTGGGAACAACTTCCTAATTACACTGTTTACACCGTCTTAATACCCTTCTTCCACAGGGGCTCCCCTTCACTCCATTCTGTGCCGACAACCTGGGCAGACGACCGACGCTTTTTATCGGCTCGTTACTCATGCTTGCGGGAGTTGCGCTGCAGGGAGCGGCAAGTTCCATCGGCATGTTTATTGGTGCGCGGGGATTGAGTAAGTACATTCCGGGCGTCTCAGTGTATGCCATCACTGATCAATTGATGCAGTCGGCTTCGGTCTGACGTTCGCACTTAATGCGGCACCCCTACTTATTACCGAACTGGCATATCCGACTCAGGTACGAACATTGGACTTGACGACCCAAGCCAAAAGCTTATTCTTGGCCGCCAGCGTGGCAAGTTGACCTCTATGTACAATGCCTCTTGGTATGTTGGAAGCATTGTCTGTGAGTCCGCTCTAGTACCCATTAGGGCGAAGTCTTAGTTATTTCACAGCGGCTTGGGTATGCTTCGGGGCATATGAAAGCGCAGCCAGCTCAACTTGGTCGTGGCGTGTGCCAACGCTCGTTCAAGCGGCCGCACCTCTCGTTCAGGTGTGCTCTATATGGTATGTCGTACAGTCTGCGGCATGTAACATCTTCTCACCAATGCTCTGCACTCAGGTTCGTGCCAGAGTCTCCTCGGTTCCTTGTTGCAAGAGGCAGCGTACGCACCTTACGCTACCGTTCTATTGTCACTGGAACCTGACACCGCCGGACAACAGGAGTCTCACGCCGCGCGTATCCTTGCCCAATATCACGCCAACAGTGGGGATGAGCGTGATCCACTGGTCGTATTTGAAATGGCACAAATTCGATACGCACTGAAGCTCGAGAAGGAGACAGCCACAAGCACCTCATTCATGTCACTCTTCGCTACCCCTGGCAACCGGAAGCGTATGACGATCATCTTTGCGCTCGCGCTGTTCTCACAGTGGAGGTGGGGGCTCTGTACTACCTGCTAAACAATGTAGGGACTCACATCTCATACAGTGGCAATGGGCTTGTGTCGTATTACATTAACTTGGTCCTGGAAGGAGTGGGGATAAATAACCCGGGGACCAAAGCGGCTATCAACGGCGGCTTACAGGTATATGCTACATCATCTATAAAACTTCAATAGTGCTGAGATAACATGTTTTAGGTGTGGAATCTGTTCGCTGCGATGACTGGGGCTTTATTGGTAGATCGACTGGGTCGCCGAACTCTCTTTATAATCTCCAACGTGGGCATGTTGATTGGTACGCATTCCCTTCAGCCCAATAATCCGGTTTAGAGACAAATTTAACTTTACCGTATGAATAGACTTCGGCGTTTGGACGCTTACTACCGCTCTTTTCAGCTCATTACACGATGCCGCAGCTGCGAAAGGTAAGATCTCGGAGCATCTCTTGGCAGTGTCCGATTGATCGCTCACTTTTGCTGTTCTCTGTCGTCAGCCACACTCCCATTCGTGTTTATTTTCTATTTCTTCTACGACATCGCCTATACACCGATGCTCATCGCATATACGCTCGAAATTCTACCCTTCAATATTCGAGCCAAGGGATTTGCTGCAATGGTATGGTATATCCCCCCCCCCCCCCCACTATAACACCCACAAAGTCTGACCATAATGTCACAGAATTTCCTAGTCTCTCTAACTCTGGCCTTCAACCAGTTTGTCAATCCATGGGCTTTGGACGCCATTGGGTGGAAATATGTAAGCAGATTCTGAACATATATACGCATGTACGTCGTTTACTAATGCGCTCCGAAGTACCTAGTCTACTGCGGGTGGTTGATCATCGAACTGGTATTCATCGTCTGTTACATAGTGGAAACTAAAGGTCAGGGAACAACTTATTGGTCGGACCTCAAACTAACGACTTGCGCCCAGGCCGCACCCTGGAGGAGACCGCTGCGCTCTTTGATGGGGAGCAGCAGCCGCAAGATCTCATACAAACAGGCGGGGAGGCGGCGACAATGTCAATTGCAAGGGCAAACCACTCAGTTAGCCGAGTGATATGGCCAGATGACACTGAGAAGCCTGCTGCGTCGGACTTCCTGGAGCTCCAAGTCGCACCTTCATCGTCAAGGAGCAAGCCAAGGAGGTATTCATCCTACTATGAGACGGATACAAATAGTGTATAATCTACAACTTCCTATCGCTGTATCATGGTATTGTGATGCTCTCTTTTGCTATGAAAGCCCAATAATAACTCGTGTCTCAGGCCTTGACCCACACTTGAACCCCACCCGCCGGACAAGTGAAAGATCCCCATCCGTCCGAAGAGATCTCAATTTGTTCCGAACTATCGTGTACACAGGAGTGGAATTGAGTGTTCGCATGAGCCTGCACGAAAGGGTTCAGAGTCGGGCCGCGCAAGACAGAAAGTACGCTGACCTTCCCTACGTTCATACGAATGACTTGCGGATGCCCATTTCTGAGAGATCCGGCACATTCAGTTAGAGAAGTCGAATACAGTAAAATCGAAGTGTGGTAGATGTACCTATTTCCGAGGGTATCTGCGTTGCTTATGAGCACGGCACATCCCGGGTGCACCGAGTCGCCCATTCGCACGAAGCCAATACAGTTGCGATGGCCGAAGTAGTCTATTTGTGCGCCGTAAGCGAACTTCTTCCGAGCCTCTATAAGATGCTTCAGTCCGGGTGCCACGCGCTCGTCGTAGCATTCTTCATTTGGGTATAGGTCACCGTAGAAGACGCAGCTGTCTCGCGTGTAAATTCCCATTTCTCATCGCCAGCCATATGAAACTCACGGGTGACCCTCCCCGCGGAGTAATATCAAGGCATATGCTTGGAGCTTGAAATTGCTGCCCACCTGTGTCGGAGCCAGTGAATTCACGTGTCTCGCGCTTTATGGTATGTACTTACCCAGCTTTCTAGTGACTGACCAATTTGCTATGAAGACTCTGTAAATCTCTAGTCAATCGGGTTATCAGGGAGACGCACAGTGCTGTGGGTGTTGTTGTATGGCCTCTCACGAGATTAACCGGTGAGAACTTACTCGTGATTGTCAACGAAGGTGATAGCATCACCTGGCCTGAACTTCAAGACTGTGCCGTCGAGGATGCCCCTCAGGTCGTAGTGGGAGCCCGCCTTGCTCGCAGTATGAAAGTTATAATGCAAGGGCACATCAAAGAACGTCACCTATCAGACATAAGTTATTCTGCAGAATACAGTAAAAAATTCGTCGACGTACGAGGCCTTCGAATGCACGGATGTATGGCTTGATTGGTTTCAGACTGGGAAGGACTAAGCGGTTGAATGACCGTGTAGAGGACCAACACTCACTCCCCGGACCAGTACTCTGCGACAGCAAAAAGATCTGGTCTTCTGTTTGCTTCACGTACATGCCTGAGCTATGCAAATTGAGATGGGAAGTCCGATCCACTAGTGGGCGGTCTTACGAAGTCTAATAAGAATGTTCTGTCCATATGCTTGATCGCATCCAGACGAAATCCTGCGGCGCCAGTTGTCTCGAGGTGTGTCAAATTATGGTGTAGTAGAGAGATGCTGCAAATCTACCTCAAGGACCCAGTTTCCCCAGGCCAATAGGTCCTCGCGGACTTCTGGATGTCGGTGATCAATCTGCACAAATGAGTAAGCTGGAATAATGGCAGCATAACGACACTTACATCGATGCCCAAGAGGTAATCATAGTTCCCGAGTTCGGAATCGACGTAACGAGACCATCCCTTGTGTTGTCCGCCCACGATACGGTACACACCCTTCGTGCGCGTTCGGTGATCCCAATCCAAGCCGGTAAAGTGCTCTTGCGTCCATTTCAATCTACTATACTGCATGGCGAGTGAGACGAATCTATGAGAATCCATTCTTTACATACGTTGCTCCTCCGTCCAGGGAAATCAAAAGCTGTCCATCCCTACGGAAGGTCAGTCAAGAACTCTAATTCGTTAAATGCACAACCGAGTATACCTCAATTTCTCGGACGGGACCAATATCTTTCAAACGGTTCTTTGGGTCTACCGGGACAGCTGGAAAGGTCTCCATTCGATCGGCACCTAGCTTATGCTGCATGGGGGTTTAGCCAGTAGCTCTCCAGGCACTGGATGGAACGCACATTCAGAACAGCGTCTATTAGAACGTCCATGCCATGTTCCTTGGCTTTGGCGGTTGCATGTATGAGTTCGTCTTTGGTTCCCCACCGAGTGGCAATTGTGCCTTTCTGGTCAAATTCTCCCAAGTCCCACTGGGGTTTGGATTGAGACCGATTCCTCTGCATTTCGCCAGTCTCTTGATTCTCACCAAATCATACGCGTCATAGCCTTGACCACTCTGAGAAATATAATCTCATCAATGGGTTGCGTATTCCAAATAGCTTAAGACACGAAAGCTCACTTTTCTCATGGCTTTGTTGGGCGGCGGCAGCCACACCTGCGTGAAGCCCATCTCGGCAAGATTAGGAACTTCACGTTCGAAGTGCTTCCACCAGCTCATTTCAAAATGTCTGGCTTCCCAGGTAAAGAACTGCAGCTGATGCAGCGACATTCGTCTTAGGTTCATGCAGTACATATGCTTCTGCGTATTGATACGCACCATTAACGGATTCTCCGACGAATCTGCCGGGCCAAGACGCATGTTTTGCAGCGCAGGAACCGTGCTTGACGGCCACCAGCCTATCAACCAGTCTATGAGTTCCTGGAACATCTTCGCTGTCATGATTGTGCACTGGCTGTTCTGCCAAGTTCTGCGACCGCAGCAGACGCGATCGGCGCTCCCAAGCCTGGCAGCAGGCGCGTGTCAGGTGGGCGCGTGTCGCCTTTCAAACTCCGCCTGACGCGCGAATATAAATTTTCGTAGCCCATGTCTTCCCGATTTATTACGACCACCATGCACCCTGTCCCTTTCGGCGTTCCGCTTGATGTTGGGGCACAGATTCGTGCATTGCATTTTGCAGAACGGTGGTCAAGAGCAAACGGCCGGCTTAATCGCTCTGTTCACACTGTTCATCACGTCGAATGGAGTTTCATGACTTGGCAATAGCTTCATAGATACTTCCGTTTACTTCCCCTATGAAATTGTCGCGTTGTTGTATCAAATATCTTCAAAAATTCAAAATTGAATTACTTATGACCCTCGCTACTTATGAATTTTTCTTGTATGGGCTTTGGCCTGTGTGTGGCAGCACTGGTAGGATAGCTGTCTCCTGGTGGTGCGACAGACCCCAGCTTCGTCTTAGGGCGTCACATTTAATCTCGCACAAACCCAGACAGGTCGTGAATGCCAATAACATTCGTAGTAAAGGATACAGGGGTACGAAACGTAGATACAAGGACACGCTTAGTCGAAGAGACCGAAGCCCTGAAACATGTGAGCAGCGAAACCTGGTACGTGAAAGTGAATTCCCTTACCATGTCACCCTCAGACTCTTCCTCCTCCTCTTCCTTCTTCTCGGCCGCAGCCTCAGCAGCGGGGGCCGAGTCGGCGGCCGCGGCAGCGACAGGCGCAGCGGCGGCGAAGGCCTCGGGGTTCTCAAGGTACTCCTTGACCTACAGAGATATGGTTAGATTAAGTCCCAAAGACGATGAGATGGAATAAAGTCAGAGAGAAAAAATTGAAACAACATTGCTTCGTGACGACGCTCAGTATTTTCAGTGTATATGAAGCATCCTTCGTAAAAGAAAGACCACGGAATGGGAGACTGACTTTCTCAGCGCCCTCGAAGGTGTAGTCAGTCGCGACGGCAATGGCAAGAAGGTTCTTGTACGAGTTGACGATCGAGTGCATGACGGACACGAGAGTAGGGTAGTTGATGGCGAGGGAGATCGACGCAATGGTGGTAATGCCGGACATGAAGCGGTCAAGGAGCTCCTTGTCAGAGACGTCGAGAACCTCGGGGGAGAAGACGTTGCCCTGGTCGAAGATCTGAACGACGGTCATACCGTAGGTGAACGGCGAGATGTTCAACATGTTGAGCAGCGTCGCCTCGGACGGGCCGACACGGGTGCCCGCGGTGACGACCTGGACGTCAGACACGATTTCAATGGTACCACGAGCAATCTTGGTCGGGATACCGAGGGCCTGGAAGAAGGAGGTCTTGCCGGGTTCCATACCGGTGTTACCGGCAGGAATGGTGACATCCTTGGGCGCAAGGGCACCAGCACGGGCAGGGGCGGCGACCTTGTTGGCCGTGATGATGTCACGGATCTCCTTCAGGTCACCGGAGGTGAAGACGAAGCCGATGTTGCCCCTGACGTGGGGCAGGAGCCTCTCGAACTGGGGGTACTCCGCGAGAATGGAACGGAGAGCACGGCGAACCATGGTGTTCTTGCCCATGACGACAACACCCTTGCCGCGGAGAGCGACACGAATCTGGTGCATCTGGTTGGAACCGACGTTGTCAACATTGACGACGAAGATCGAGGCTAGAATAGACGTTAGGATCGCGTAGTTGAAATGCTCAGCGCTCAGGACATACGGTACTGAGCGACGAGCTCCTTGAGCTTCGCAAAGTATAGTTCCTTCTGCGCACGAGTGGCACCCATTGTTTTGAATGGCTAAAGAATCATAAACTTAGATTACGACTATGCGCGACTGGTTCACGGCTACTCACAAGAGTTGGATGTGAAGATGTGGATGTGTAAGTTTAGAGGGCGAATCAGTGCCTCCCTATGACCTCTGTGCACGGAGAATGCAGCTTGTCAATAACATTACAATCCCCTCTCGCGACAGCAAGTCTCACCTGTGTGCCAAAGGATTTTTCAAGGCGACTGGTTGTTAGTAGTCTAGTGAGCGACTCTGAGAATATACGGTTATGGCAGGTGGTGTGGCATGCAGTTGTGGAATTTAGAGTTTGATGACGATGCCGGAGCCTGCCGAGCGCTCACCAAACATGTACAATCACGCGCTCGCTGGCGACCGCGTCGTCGACGCGTTCGGCGGCGGCGGCGGCGGCTGCTACGACAGCCTCACCTGGAAGGTCACGATTGCCGACTGATCTTGCTGCGATTCTTTTGTCTGCTGCCTCTTCTGGTACTTGCGTCCGAGATTGTCAATTCTTGACTAGCTTATATCTGCTACGCGTCAACGAAGACGCGATTTGACGCGTACTCACCACCAAGTGTCATCGGACGCAGCTGACGGTCTCCTCATGCAATGGAATGTGGCGACAATGTCTGCCGACCGTCCGGGTCGCGGGCGGTGGTAACGCCAGGATCGCGAGCTATCGGTGCGCTGCTCACCTATATTGAGACTGACACCCTGTAGTGATAAGTCTGTCAGGGCGCACACAATTGCGTGCAGTGCTCTGCTCAGGACGCATGGCCCTAAGACCTCTTTGCCGAGGCAAAAGGTGACGCCAGAATGCTCGCCTTGCCTTCAGGACAACTCTTCCACCGATCTCCATGGCGCTTACACGGCGGTCGTGGTGAACACCGTTACCAATCCTCATGACATGTCGACGCCTGGTCGCGAGTCTTCCTCTAACTTATACGAGTCAGAGCATTTCGAAACGGCCTCGATGAATCCAGCCCCCGGGCTGCCTCTCTTCCCGGCCCATGACGTAGTTCACGCCAGGGCTCAGGCGCCCTCTGAGCCCATCCTTTCTACCTCTCAGGAAGATGCACGTATACCCGTCCCCGATACATCTACAAAGGATGCAGTAGTTGGAGATGAAGCAGCGTCTGCGACGAGACTTCTCGAGATGTTGTCCGCGTCTGCGACAAAAGAGCCTCCCAATGTCGTCCGCTCTCTGTACTATGCTGTTTCTGCGCGCGGACAGTTGTCGATGCTGGACAGCGCTCATTTCACCACTCTCCTCCGCTTCTTCGGCACACTCTCCCTGTCGTCTCCCGAGAAGGTCTACACTTATAAGTATTCCCATTCGATCGCCTCTGATCTACCTTCACAAGCATTCCGTCCGTACTGGTCGTTTATGGTTGCCGTGGGAATCGACAAGGTATCCATGGGTTTCAAGCACAACATGGTTGACCATTATTGGTTGTTACGAGCCCAACTTTCGCTCCTTGACGTAGCTTGTCGCTCCAGTACACGCAGTACACGCCAAAGTGAGTGCCATTTACAAGAGCGTTGAAGCTTTTGACTAACCAGCTCCAAAGGATCTTGGCTACAAACCAAGTTTCGCGTCGTACAACATCACTATCGACTGCTTAACGCTAGCATCCACAATGACCCAAGTTCGCACAGAATATATCATGTCTCTTACCTGGGATTTTTGCTCGCTCATGGGATCCCCGAGTATCGGAAGGAGGCAGTGAAGACGATATCGTGTTTGATACTCAATTACGACGACTGTCCTCCATGGCTCCTGTCATACCTGTGGAATATCGTTTTGAAAGTCGAGGAGCTACCGGCTGAGCTGAAGATCCACATCCTTAATGCGTTGGAAGCTAGAGTTACCAGCGCATTGGTTGTTACGTATGCCTCCCCTGACGAGCCTCGGCGTGAGGATATCAAGATGCCTCTACCGAAGTTGACCTTCGTTCAGCGTTCCAAAGCTGCTCTTTCCGACATCCCTACCCATCAATCACTTCCCAAACGCTCGCCTGGTGCGAACGTGGGACTCTCCATCTCAAGGCCGCCCACCGTCAAGCCTCCGAAACCTATCTTTACCTCAGTCCTTGTCAATTACTTAGGGCAGGCGCTGTTTACACGACATTCCCCCTGCGACAAGGCTGACGCATTGGAGACGGAATTCAAGGACTGGGCTCTTTCCATTGCCAGTGCCATTTTCGTTGGGAAAGGTGGAATGACGCCAGACAGACGCTGGACGTCGTTGTATCTACTCGCATTAGCCCGCACGTCATCGCCGTCGGGTAAACCCCCCAACGAGCCAATACTAGTGGAGTCGGGAGCTGTGGCGGAATGGCACACAATTTGCGCTCTCGCGTCCATAGAAAAATTGGTTCTCTCTACGGGCGAACAGGTGACGCTACCTTTCACGGACGTTGTAACACAAGGCTTCAACCACATACTCAACTCGTTGTGGCGGAGTTGGGTTTCTGCGCGGACGGACCTCACAGTGCGTCGGCTGGTTACCATGCGTGCTATATGCGCCTCATTCTACCACCTGGGCGGTCGACTGGGGAACAAGCATCTAGTCGAGGACTGCCATAGATTCACCATCACGTCTGGGATACTGGATCCTCACCCGGTCGACTCGTCCTCTCCAATAGGACTGCACACATTGGCAGTAGAACAGTTTGTGTCTTGCGTCAACTCCGGTTTTCAGGTCAGCGATGCGTACCATGACATGAAGAAGGCCCTTCCAGACCAGCATTCGCTCACCGTGGTTGTCAATTCTGTGGTCGATCGCTTAACATGGCAAGCCCCTCACATGGCCCATTATGTGCACAAATTCGCGGCCGAGAACTATGGATTGCGCCTTTATGTCGCTAATGCTGCAAAGCTGGCGCTTGCCTTCGCTCGCAAAGGTTACAAGGATGCGTTGTCGTACCTCGAGTTAGACTACTTCAACGACAAGGAGCTATTGCAGATAGTGCTGCCCCTTCTGACATACTACGCGCAACTCGGACAACGTCTCGGACGTCAAAGGGCATCGATAGTCGGACGTGCAATGCTCGCCGCTTTCCAGGTCCGACCACCGCGTGAGGCACGCGAAGACATCCAACGAATCGTACTTACGCTGCCGAGGCTGGGGAGTAATCTTGCTGAAACGGCTGTGGAGGTCGTGGAAGCGATACTTCGCAAAGCCCCATCGTACTTCTGCCGGTATTTTTACTCCGCATTCCTTCGACGACTCCTCGCACACCGGGAATTCGCCTGCGCAAAGCGTGTGTTTGACATTGCTTGTCGGAAGTGGCCACGGTTCCAGCGCAGCTGGCAGGACTTCCTCATTTCAGAGTACATCCGCGCTGGTGCTCTCACGTTTACAAGGAAACTAGCCAGGAGCCGGTTCAACCGCTCGCGGACGGATTCCTCCCATTTGGTTTTACTTGCTCGTCGCATATCGACACACAAACATACTCTACGCAAGGTTGCTACCTTGAGCATGCAGGCAATCGCGACTCGATCCGAATTATCCAATCGCGCTCTGGGCTGTTTGCACACTCTCAACTTACTCTTGCGCGCGAACCGCAAGCGTGCTGCCCTGAAGTTCTATGTGCAAATGCGCTCCAGCTTTACAGTCAAGGAGCAGACGGGCATGGGCAACGCGATCATATATGCCAGCGGCGCATGGCAGCGCAATGAGCGGCGCCTGCGCTGCTTGTTCGGGACGATGGACCGCCTCATTACGTCGTACGGCTTCATCCCCGACCGCGTCACAGTCAACATCCTGCTCAGCGCTCTCATGCAATGGCAAAAGGGCGTGGACAAGTTCGTCTTGCGGGACCTCTTCGACAGACTTGTGCAGAGCGGGTACCCGGCAGGACGGTGGAATTGCCCGCCGTTCGGATCCCGCAAGCGGAAACCTGGCGACGTAGCCATGGTGAAGGAGGGTGTATCGGAGCAGGTGGCGGGCATGTTCGAGCTGCCGATCATGAGGGAGGATATCTCATTCCGGAGGCATGTGCAGCCACTGTATCGTACGTTCATCGGACACTTCCATCTGAGGGGAGACAAGGCCAGCGCGCGAGTGGTGAAGGGGATTCTGAAGGAGCTTGAAGAGAGGATGGAGGAGGATGGCGAGAATGGAACCCGTGATGAGTCCGGTAGGAGATCGAACGGTGAGGCCTGATACTGCCATTGTGTAACTACGGAGGTATTATTTACGTCGTGCTTCTGCGACGTGAGCAGTCTGCCGAAAGACGACGGCTACATGAACATCTCGATCTCGCTCAACTTGGCGGCAATAGAGCGACTACTCCCCGGAACAGGAGTGAGTAAAGATGTTTGGCACAAAACAACACATACCATGAATGTTCCCATGCTATGCTACCAACTTTGTTACGTCTTCGTCCGTGAGAAATATGAGAGTGTCGGCGGAGGTAAATCGGCTCCAGTAACGAAGAGTTCCCGTGCTCAGCATGGCGAGATGGCCGAGCGGTCTAAGGCGCCAGACTAAGGTTACCTGTCATCTGGTCCGAAAGGGCGTGGGTTCGAATCCCACTCTCGTCACTCTTGAATGTCCTGAGTGGTTTTTGTTACATCTTGTGCGATTCTTCCGGTTGAAGTCTCTCTAACATATAGTTGGATTTTGTTGCTTATGGTTTATCATGTGCGAAATACGCGATCCGTCCCGGACTACGGGCACATCAAAGCTCATGCTGTGCATTCCAATGCATATGCAGAGCAGAACGACAACAGGCCCGATACTCGTACAACATCCAGAAGAACACCTCGTCCCTTCAATCATCAAAGCCCGACATGTCCAAGCCATAGAAGAATTGCTATCCGGTGGAACCAGGGTCAGTCCTGAGTGGCTGCGAGCGATTGAGGCATAGCAATGCGCACCTTGTACAGACTCATCACCTTGACCACCCACGCCTCGAGGTGGAAGATCTTCTTGCTCCCGACGCGCATGCGCGTCTCCTGCACGACACGAGCACGAGGTCAGCCTCCACGGCGCCAGCCCGCGCGCGCACTCACGTATATCGCGGCCCAGTGCATGATGTCCGCCTTGAGGCTCTCGTCGACGCGCTCCACGACGCACTCCGCGATAGTCTGGCAAGGGGTGAGCGTGCGTGTAGCACAGCGCGCACGGCGGGGCGCACCTTGAGGACGACGCTCGCGGGGATGCAGTGGCTCAGGAGCTCGTAGAGCTTCGCACGGACCTCCATCACGCGCGCGGGGCTCTGCTCGCCGAGGATGAGCTCTGCGACCTTCGCGCAGTACGTCTCCCAGTCTGGCTTCGCGATCGCGAGGGAGCCGGTCAGGTCCGTTCTGGGGATATCATGCGTGTCGAGGTGAGACAGCGGGCGCGATGCAGCGGGGCAGGGTTGCACAGGAAAAGCAGACTCACGACTGCATTTTCAGCGCCTCGAAGACAAGCACGGCCTTGCGCATGTTGCCGCCGGAGTCGGTGACGATCGCGTGGGCGGCCTCGTCTGGGAGGTGGAACTTCTCCCTTGTCGCGACGTGTTGCAATACCTTCTCCATCTGCAACACGCAGCCATCAGCGCCCAGAACACCCATCACACAAGCTTGTCGATCTTCCGATGCCCCGAGCACCAGGGCCGCGCGAACGGGAGGGGCGTTCTGCGGGGGTTGCTTACCTCCTGCGGTGACGGCGCGGCCACCCGCATGAGCAGACACCGGCTTCGGATTGGCGCAATAAGCCTACTTGTGCTATTCGCGCACAGGATGATGCGCATGTTTGACATGTACTTCTCCATCGTCCGGCGCAGCGCGGCCTGCGCGTCGCGCGTCAGCGAGTCCGCCTCGTTGATGATCACCACTGCGAGCGGCTAGAATGTGAGCGGACACGAGGACGCGCCGGGGAATGCGCGCACCCTTGAATCGCTGTTTCGCGTTGAGGTCCACTTGTTGCGTCTGCGCAATCTCCTTGAGGAGCTCCTGGATCACCACTCGGTCGTAGTTCCCTACTTCGCTGCACACCCGCCCGTTAAACGTGGTGTACACAGCTTGACCGGGCACAGCGCACGCACCTTGGTGTGATCTCGATGTGGAAGTTGCTCTGCACGACGTTCACGTCGAGCTTCCGCTTCGACGGCGTCATGAACACTCGTTGGTCGATCTTCAGCTGCGCACCATGCAACCGCTGCGTCAAATGCGTCCAACTTCCAGACAGCGCACGGCGCACCTTCTCCACGCCCTTCCCGAAGAGCTCGCGCAGCGTGCACGCGATGCGCGTCTTCTTCCCTGCGCCAGACGGACCGTAGAAGAGCATGTGCGGGAAGTCGCCCGAGGCTGCCTAAATTCCAGCTGCTTCATCCGCTGGTGCAGAGCGGAGGGGCGAGTGCGACTCACGAGGGCGCGCAGCCGGGCGGAGAGGCCGTGGTGGTAATGCAGTTCGTCGAGCGTGCGTGGGCGGTGCTGTCATGCTCTCCGGTCAGATTCGACACTCACATGGAGATCAGTTGTACGCACCTTGTCTACCCAGAGGGACATTTTAAAGGCGGGGCCCGGGAGGAAGAGATGGTGGCGAGGTGGCTGGACAAGTACCCGTCGCGGTCTGGCTGCAGAGAAGGGAAATGAGACGCGTTACGTCACGCGTGACGGGGCGCGTAGCCGAATCGCGTCGCGCCAGTTCGGCGCTTGCTCGAGCTGGACCTGTTCGCGAACACACAGCCAATGATAGTTGCGAAGTATAATTGAACTTGTCTCCTGCTGAAATGTTCAATAGCTAGCCAGATACTTTGGACACGTGGCTCAGACGGAGATGGTGGCGGGCCCGACACGCGGCCCATGCCTTGATTAGGAAGGGCGCGAGCCAGATGCGGCAGTTCTGCCTCCGTCCCGCTGGTCCGCCCCTCTCGCCCATCATGCACAGGACAGTGAGCCTCGCACACACGGACCAAAGTCTCCTCCAGAGTCTTTATCCTCAGACCTCGCTCCGCCGGCACACTAGAGCTCAGGGAGTTGACTGTAGCGGGATCGCCGAGCGAAAGCCCACGGCTCTCAAGTACCATTCGGTGAGCCCGCTCAACAAACGTTCGATCCGCTTCGACTGTCCCTCTTCGCGGAAACGCTCCAGAACGGCACCTGTAGTGCGTCCGAGCGGCATTCTGGCGACGTGTCGATTGCAGTGATGCAGAGGATTAGATCTGCACCCTCAGATCGCAAGCCGGAGATGCACTACGGGAGACACCATCGAACAAAGTGCATTGCTCCGAACGGGCGGCAGGCAGGCTCGTCAATGACACAATACGCCGCTGAAGTCATTCGCTCCTTGGAATCGCACACTGAACGTGATGTGGCACCGAGTCTTGGGGAATGGAGACCAGCCCTCTGCTGACGTGAACGCGAACAGTTGGCGCATTGAGAACAGACAGTCTGGAACATCTCGAACAGGATTTACGTCTATCAGCAGTCCCGAGTTCGGCGACTACGTTGTCGCGCCGGCGCCGTGGCGGATTGCTGGACAGCGAAAGGCAGGCATTGTCGAGTTGTACGTATGCAAGAGGCCCGAGATCCGTGCGAGAAGAGACGGCTGCGGGACCTCTCTGGGACACGGGCGCAGATAGTCGAGGGTGAGGGCCTATAATGGAAGGGCGAGAGCAGAGGGCGTGTGCCGGGGATGGCAGGAGAAGTCCAGCGATGATGGCTGCGGGGATTCGTCGGGCGCAGATCAGTGGACGGCGAGGGGAATCTGCGGACGGCGAGGCCAACCGGCGAGGCCAACCGGCGAAGCCAATGAGCGCGGGCGGCGAGACCAACGGGCGCGGGCGGCGAGACCAACGGGCGTGGGCGGCGAGACCAATGAGCGCGGGACCGTGTGTCGCAGCGGCCGGCTGCTCGCGGAGGACGTCGGATCAAGGCGCCGGGGGAGTGCCGCCGGGGTCGGGTGACATCATCGATAACTCCTCTGCACAAAACAGCGCAGCCAGCGAGCACCCGCCGCTCAGCCTCGCCCCGCCTCTGCTCGACCCTCCCGCCCTCAGGCCCAGCCATGTCCGACGCGCGACCGTCCTCCGTGAGCTCGCCCTCCGAGCCCGCCCTCGACCTCAACGTCGCCGAAAACACCCACCTCATCGTCGTCTCCAACCGCCTCCCCATCACCATCAGCAAGGATGCCCAGGGCGAGTACCACTTCAAGATGTCCAGCGGCGGCCTCGTCTCCGCCCTCTCCGGCTGCAAAAAGTCCATGTCCTTCACCTGGATCGGCTGGCCCGGCTTCTTCATCCCCCCAAAGGACCGCCCCATCGTCGACCGCCGCCTCATGGAAGAGTACTCGTGCCAGGCCGTCTACCTCGATGACGACGTTGCCGACCGCCACTACAACGGCTTCTCCAACTCCATCCTCTGGCCTCTCTTCCACTACCACCCCGGCGAGATGAACTTCGAGGAGGAAAACTGGCTCGCCTACCGCCAGGCGAACATGGCCTTTGCCCAGGCCATCCTCGGCCAGCTCAAGCCCGGCTCCATGGTCTGGGTCCAGGACTACCACCTCATGCTCCTTCCCATGCTCCTCCGCACCCTCGTCGACGGCCTCACCAACGTCGGCGAAACTACCGCACTCGAGTTTGAGCGCATCCTCGAGGGCATCGACGTCGACGATGCCCCGCCCCCGCGCATCCCTGGCATCAAGATCGGCTTCTTCCTCCATACCCCTTTCCCCTCGAGTGAGATCTACAGGTGAGCTCACTCGCGATCGCACTGCATTCGTCGTCACCGACCAAACTCCAGGATTCTCCCCGTCCGGCGCGAGATCCTCCTTGGAATACTGTATTCAGATCTGATCGGCTTCCACACGTACGACTACGCCCGGCACTTCCTCTCTTCATGTACGCGCATTCTCGCGCTGCCCACGATGCCGAACGGTGTAGAGTTCGAGGGTCGCCTCGCACACGTCGGCACCTTTCCCATCGGTATCGACCCTTCGTCCTTTATTGAGGTGAACGAATCGGAATAGCCACTGCCCAGAGGAGAACTGATTCAGTGCCACAGAACCTCAAGAAGGAAAGCGTGCAGAAGCGAATTAAGCAGCTCGAGCAGCGCTTTGGTGACGTCAAGGTCATCGTCGGTGTCGACCGATTGGACTACATCAAGGGCGTCCCACAGAAGCTGCACGCGCTCGAGCTGTTCCTCTCACAACACCCAGAATGGATCGGCAAGGTCCGTCCCACCCATGCTTCCTGATGCACGGCAGAGCGCTGACTCGCGCATAGGTCGTCCTCGCACAGCTCGCCGTCCCGTCGCGGCAGGATGTGGAGGAGTACCAGAACCTGCGCGCAACGGTGAACGAGCTCGTCGGCCGGATTAACGGGCGGTTCGGCACAGTAGATTTCATGCCGATACACTTCATGCACAAGAGCCTGCCGTTCGACGAGCTGTGTGCGCTCTACGCCGTCAGCGACGTGTGCCTTGTCACGAGTACGCGTGACGGTATGAACCTCGTGCGTCCGCCATCCTTCCTCGTCCGGCGCCGTCCATGTTACTTACGCATACCGAATGCGTGCAGGTGTCGTACGAGTATGTCGCGTGCCAGCAGGAGCGGCAGGGCGCGATGATCCTGAGCGAGTTTGCGGGCGCGGCACAGAGCCTGAACGGGAGTATCGTCGTCAACCCGTGGGACTCGCAGCAGGTCGCGGACGCGATATACGAGGCGGTCACCATGGACGCCGAGACCCGTGCGGAGAATCACCGCAAACTCTTCAAGGTGCGATATCTGCTCACCTTCTCTGCTCTGTCGCATACCCGATTGTACTGATACCGGCACACTTGCAGTACGTGAACAAGTACTCGGCGGCATTTTGGGGCACATCGTTCGTGCGCGAGATGACGCGCATCCGTACGCCCGAGGATGTACCCGCCCGCACGGAGAAGGCGGAGGGCGGTCAGGCCGAGTTGCGCCTCCGCAAGGAGGACGCACGCGGCAGCACGCTCGTCGAGGGCGCCGTCCCATCCACACCACCTGTCAATGCGCCCGCGCCCGCGAGCCACGCATGACCAACTCTGTACAGCTGGTAGAAGTGCCACGTATTATGCGCAATCACGTACAGTGCATGGTGCAACATAGATTGTATCGTTATTGCTGGTATGTGTAATTTGAGGGAGGGAGGGCGCGGTGCTAGGACTGATCTGACGAATGCAAGACCGATGGCGCTGTGCGGCGTCTCTGTGCCTGTATCTGCTACTTATATTCTGCGTCGTATATTCACGCTTACGATTCTCTGCATCAGCTGCCCCGCTCGCGAGGCTGCTGCTACGTGGTGCTTCTCATTTTGAAAATCACCGCTCACTTACATAACCCACATACACATACGCATTTTTGTGTTTCGATGTCGCGGATTGCATGTCTTAGAGTATCGCGCTAGTTGGACGAGCTGTGGTTTGGATGCATAGCTATCTCCTGTCGTACTCCGTAACGAAGTCGTCAAGTACACTTGGGTCGGTGATTAATGGTGCTGTGTCGCATCTAGCATAAACTCGTTCTGCGCTAGCATTCTCAGCATGAGTGATGAAACCGACCCAGTAGCGAATAGTTCATATACACCTGTCATCACTGCCGTGAACAATATGCGGGGAGAGAACTCAAGTATCCGCGACCCCATAGCTGTTGGACATCACGGTCGCAGGGAATTGAGTCGTGTGTGGCCGGAACTCGAGATCGGCGTCGTCCGATCGGACGGTGAGTGTGTGGTCGTTGTCCACCACGGAGCCGCGCAGGTTGAGGTACAGGCGCGAGGACTGTCAGTGTTGTGTGCCCGTGAGTGCGGATCCCGCGCATGGGCAGTTGCAGCTTACCGCAATCGCATACGAGGCCAGGAGCCAGCTGATGTGTACGTGTGTGCTTTAGTACTGCGGCTCCCGCTGGGGACCGGGAGAGGACGTGCCTGAAGCCGATCTCGGAGATCGAGCGGTCTGCGAGGACGCACGTCATGAAGAGACAGATCAGATCGCAGCCTGTCGTCTTTAGCGCAGATCGCGGGATAAGGCTGACTTTTGAAGGATACTCACTCAAAATTCTGATGTAGTGCCAGAAGTTATTGATTGATTGGCCTCAATCAATCGGCGAGAGACGACTCACAGGAGGAAGTAGGACATGCCGTCACGCACAAATAATACCATGACAGGAGCGAGCTTCTTGAGCTCGGACAGTTTCAGCCCTTGTGATGTTCGGATCGACATGTGGAAGTTGAGGCTCCGAAAGAAGTAGACGAGGATGAGCGTCGAAAGACACACTGGCACGGGCATTCGTTCAAGGTTGGCCATTAACATAAGCATTCGCCCAGCCAGCTAGAACTTACCAGCGACTGCAGACGATACGGCCCTGTAAGGTTCGCGGTTAGTTTCCCTGCCTCGCCGGCACGTCGCAATGCCAGTACTGACCAGCTAACGAAGTCGAGATGGACGAAGCCTATGGGAGTCTGGTCTTCGGTGCAGCCTGGAAGCGGGTAACCAAGAGGTCGCTGAATCATCATAGTTGCCTTGATGTTGAGAGTGGTGGCTACCCAGCCGACCTAAAGGGCGAAGACAGTTAGTACAGGAAGGATCGCGTGTGCCGATTTTAGATCTTACAATTCCTTCCGCTAGAGAGCGCCAGGCTGGTCAGCCCTGGTTAGGATGATGGGAGCCAGCAAGGTTCACGTACCGAGCCACAATAAAAGAAGAGTGACGAATACTGTGGATGTCGACCAGTAGTGAGACATTGCGTGACAAATGGAAGAATAAACAGGTACTCCGGCGAGTTCGGCCGTATGCTGCGTATATGCGGGTCATGAACAGAAGTTCTCCGGTTGCGTTTGAGATGCTTGGTCCGCTACGCGCGATACTGATGTGTTACCGGCGCCGTGGAGAGTATGCGACAGGAAACTTACAGGCCGATGAACCATAGCCATCTCCTACAGCTGAAAGACAATGGGTCAGCTTCGAGGGTACAAGTTCATGATGGGCCGTACACCTAAGCGCGTTTATTATTTGTTAATTCTGCAATAGGATTCAGAGACTATGAAATAGTGCACGTACGGGTAGTGATAACGTGTCACTGCTGTCACCTTGCCAAGTGACCTCGTCATTGAGACTGTGGCTGCGACTGACATTAAGGCGGGAGGCATACCTATGAGGGTTACGCTGCCACCAGACGTGAGACCAATGACTCGCACGGCGGCGCTAGACGCACATGAGGCATGCTAATCCGAAATATCTCGTAACCACGTAGAGAGCCTTGTGCACCGTAAACTTCGACCTAATGGCATACCGATTCAGTGAGCGAGGCGACATGCATACATTCTCATCAACATGTCGACGCACCTCCATACTAGCTCGAACTAATGCATTATATGCAGGTGAGTTCCTGCGTGTGACTGCGAAGCAGGAACAAACCTCTTGAGGTAAAGTGAGTATAATGTCGTATACGAGCCAAGCAATTGAGGCGGCTTGAGATGAAGGTTAGTTCGTGGGCGGGAATGGACAATACGGTAGCGCTGACCGGTTGACAAATTGAGTGCATAATGGTCTTGAGCGGCCTGCAGAAGGAGGCGCTCTTGTTCTGCAAGGCTTGTCGACATGAGAATCTGTGCGTGTCCTATGTGGACATAACAAAGGCACGGAGACTTATAGCATAGTCCTAAAGCTCAGTCTCCGATCGGGGTTCCTGTGTAAGGGGTGTCGAACAGTTTCCCTCGGTGGCATTTGCCACCGACGCTTCAGTAAGACAGGATATAGGGAAGTCTGCGCCTTCATGAATCATACGTTCATATAGTGTACTAGTACGCGATAGTCAGCAGGGAATAGGATATGATGTGGAGACAATCTCAGCAGAGCTAGTTACCTGTCGGCTCCGGAACAAGCATTGCCTGCGCAGGAATAAAAATTAGCGCAGCGCATGGACACTCGGAATCAATGCAGAAACACTTTCGCAGACTCACATGGAATTGCATATTCAACATTGAATCCGACGCGACCGGAGACAGCGCTGCATCTCGAAGCGATCTTCCGGATTCTCATGCATACAATCCTGTGCCATCCGGGAACCGGAGGCCACGAGGACAACTTAGATAGGCTGAAGAACTAGTTAGGTACCTATCTTTGGAAGTCTTGTGAGCATTCGAAGCAGGGCAGATCGCAGACACTCACAAACATCGTGATGAACTGTTAGAACCTATCTATCACACTCAACCCTTGATGTGTTGTACATTCGTACAGTTTGGAGCTCGGAGAGTATGCATCGTTCTTGAATTGACCGTTGGAAACATGGTATGGTGTGAAGATGCAAGCGAAAGGTTTCCCTGCGCACGAGTTTGCCCGAGACAAGTCGCGTAATCGTATGGATGACTCGTGTCACAGGTTTCAAGAGTACGGAAAGCATTTTATGACCAGAACATGGTGTAAAAGAGCTCAACCATCAGGATAGCTCGCGGACAATGAGCTGTTCAAGCGATATCGGCAGGGCTGAAAACAAATTACCCCGGGAGCGCCCCGAGGTTAGTACCGGCGTTAGACCACTTTCGCACGGTGTATTACACAACTACGCGACCAACAGCCGACACGCGAAGCACGATCTTCCCACTGCTCCGATCGTACAGTAAGAATCAATAAGATATCGTAGATATCAATCTTACAACAGAGAGCGAGTGTCGGTTGCGCGACGAAAGTCTGGGGTATAAATCGATAGCAGTACTAGATTTGTGCAGAGAAATAGATGACAAGCAACATTCACCTCACAGGTCAATGTTCGCCATCATCATATGGCGTCGAGTACGCCCGGAGCTCGCCACACTTCGTCCGCGGCGGAGCGCTCGCCACATCGATAGCCCTGTGCCCCTTATTCAGGCGCGCATTTAAACACATCCTGACGAAAATGGCGAAGAGAATAACGACCACACCACCAGAAGGTCGATGATGATCCAGGTGTTGCGCGTGAAGGTGATAAGGTCGACGCTTGAGCCAGGATCGGATGAAGCGGGAGCAGCGGCTGCAAGCGCGCGGTTAAACTTCGCAGGCGAGCTGTCGTCAGCTGCGCTGCTTGTGGCCGACGACGTGGCAGACGTGCTCGGAATACCGTTGAAGGAGAACATTATGCTGAAGCTACTGGACGGCGGCGAAGGAGAACATGCAGGAGCAGAGGAGCTCGCGCTGCCTACGGAGCTGGGGCTTGGGGTCTGTAAAGAAGTCGAACTTGTAGGGTCATTCGTCGCGATGGGGTTAAAGGCATTTGTCTGAGGGGCAGCGTCGAGCATGGACGATGTGTTGCGTTTGAATAAGTATTGAGAAAGGGGTTCCGTTGTAAGGAGAGCCCATTAAATTCGACCAAACTCGCGAGATGGATGTGCTAGACGAGAACACTGTCATGAGAAATGTTATCTCTGAGTAAGAGGTGTACTTACGGCCCAATACCTATCAGTCTCATGTCCTAGCCGCGGCGGGTCGCATTGCTTCCGGCCGCGTCGACTGGGGAATTTACCGGTATCCTTGCTGTGCTCCAAATCTTACTAAATTCTTGATTGTCCGCCGTGAAATCACCCCATGTGATGTTGGCTAGAAGGACGGGACCAGAAGCTTGCGTTGTGTCCCTGTTTGACTTTAGTGTGTCTTCGATAACGACGAGCAGAAGTAGGCGTGCGCATATATGACTGTCGCATTTATGCCAGTATCAACAGTGTCGGAGATTTCCATGCTACCTGGATCGGTGCACAGATCGGAACTCCCGATGTCACTTGAATGGCTTGCCCTTGAATATGACTCGTGCCATTGTAGGCGATGTCTCCGTCGTTTAAAAAACCGAGGCCCGGCCCATTCGGATTCGTGATTCCGATCGAAGTCGAATGCGGTGGGTCGCCTCTCCGGATCAAAAAACTGAGTGCATGACCCGAAGCGATAAATATGGACTACTTTGAAGAAAAAAATCCCAGAAGGCGGTCAGAATACAGGTCGGCTGCCCTGAGGGCGAGCTCTTAAACATCATAAAACGAGGCACGGTGATGGCGGCATTGCTTTTATGACACCGCCTAGTGAGCGGCAGTTTCCTCCAAGAGGCATATTTTGCATGTTGCACACCACATGCTGCCCTGGCATGCTGGTGCGATCACGGACACGCTTGCTTGGGGCATGTCCAAATCAGCGTAGGAAATGCTCCTTGTGCGAGAACGGTGATGGGCTGCAGACGGTGTGCACTGTGCCCGAATGCAACGGATGGGACCTGTCACGATTGTCTGGAGCCCCGCGATGGTGAGCTGCGGTGGGCGCAGATAGACGCTCAGGAGACAGCCTGAGACACCGCGGCCCGGGAGACTCGGTGCTCGGGTTCACACAGCGCGAGGCGGCAAGGGACGCGGGCCGAGGGCCGGCCGGGGACACGGAGGATCATGATCGGGGCAGGACGACGGTTTATCACAAGCCGCCAAGTAGTGCGTATATGTAACGGCTGGTTCACACTATGAAGCCCCAGCTCCTCACGCCTGCAGAGTCTGTCGCATTCAAGACTTTTCTCGCCTCCGTCGACGTCCGCGACGAGCACGACTGGGATGCCTTGCACCCGAAGATCGTCGAGCGCATCCCCCAGCGGCAAGGCAATGAGGCGCTAGCTAGGGCGACCAAGGACCTGATGTCGCTCGATGGCGGCCCTGCGGCAACCCCAAAGCCCCGCGCAACGTCGGTCACGGCCTCGTCGACGACCGCGGGGAGCTCGACCGCCGGCTCGAGTCTCTGGCCCGCCCATGACGGGCAGACGAATGCCGTGAGTACTCCCCGTGTCGTGCGCAGAATCACGCGAATGCGTCACCTCTGTCCGGGCCCTTGACACAGACGGCTTACCACAGCAGCAGCGTCCTGGCGATAGCTACCTGTTCCCTTCCTACCCCGGGGATCAATCACATTCCTCGCACTCGTTCCCCTCGTCCCACTCGCAGCCTCAAATGCGCGCCCATGGCTCCTCATCCGCATTCTCACTCCCCTCACTGGCGGACCAAGTCCCGATGCAACGCACAGCGACGTCAATGGCGTCGTCCGCCTCTGCACCGGCTCTCAACGCCAGCGCATCGTCATCAAAACGCGCGCTACCACACGAGGCCGAGCTTCAGCCAAACGGCTCGCACAAACGACAGCGCCCTGGGCCATCGTCCTCTGCGCTCGACCCCTCGCCGTTTGCGCCACCGCTGCCCCCAGACAACCGTACACGCCGCGACTCGTCATCGGTGCCCACTGCTGGGCCGAGCAAGCCCGCATTGCTGTCACCATCACAGAAGCGCGCGAACCACATCCAGTCGGAACAAAAGCGGCGAGCGAATATCAGACGCGGATACGAAGCGCTATGTGACGCCGTGCCTGCGCTGCGAGAGGCGATTCGACAGGAGGATGCGGCATCCACGGCTGCGGCGGATGCAAAAGGGGGAAAGGGCCGCAAGCGAAAAGGCAAGGCCGCGGAGGACGACAAGCCCGACGGGCGCGCGGGCCCGAGGAGTGAGAACGTCGTCCTCCAGAAAAGTGAGTGTCGCCCCTCGCCGAGCTGCCCGAGCTGTACCGTGTCTTACCAAAGTGCACCTGCAGCGATCGACCATATTCGCGCATTGCTCGCGGATCGCAGCACGCTGGTCACACGACTGAATTACGCGCGCTCGACCCTCGCGCGAGGGCATCCTGCGCTATCAGTGTCGCCACAACATGTGGATGAGCACGGCGTACCATTGTGGGACCGCGAGTGGAAGGGCGGCACAGGCGCGACTGATGATATGAATGAGGATGGCGAGGGCGATGCGGAAGGCAGCGATGAAGGATGAAATGGGATGTACTATTGGGTGTTTTTCTGGGTCGCGTGCGATGCAGTGTACGTTACTAAGTTAGAGTGCGTTTGGCATATTGTACAAGGACTGGGCTAGCGTACATCTTGGCGCTTCCGGACGCGTGTTCTCGCTGAATTTTGTGCACGATCTCTGTAACTAATCTTAACGTGTTGTTGGAGGTCGAGAGGTGCTGGCTTGGCATGTGTTTTGACACAACACGAAGCATGTGTATCCACATTTGAGATCATCGGCTAAAATTGCTTTCGATCTACGTGTGGGGCCTGTGTGCGTGCCGCATCTCCGAAGTTGCATTCAAACGACCTCTCACTCTCCGAGGGATTCTTCGGTGCACATCACCAGATTGTTCTTATTTCCTAGCATTGAAATCGTAGTGTACGCTCGCGCGGAGGGTGCTGATATCTATTCGCAAATCGACACTTGCATCTGAATACTATGTCGGTGCGTCTTACACATGAAGATGCTCGGAAGTAATCATCCCACTCCTCGCCCAGAATAGACAATCATGTTCATCTTTCATGGATCGCTGTCAAATAGCCGCCAGGGAGGCCCAACTGGCATGATTCTTGCCTTTTCCGTGCGTGGGCTTGTTGCCGAGGCGCAAGCACTTGAACTGGCGAGATGTCCAAATGCCTCGAAATGCCCACAGGCCACGACCTCGTCCAGCCCCCGCAATGGAGGTTCGTCCGAGTCCGCACCTCGGCCGAGGCCCCCGCAGCGTTCCCAGACGCTGCGGCATCTCCGACGAACATGTGCGAGGCAATAGGCCGCAGGGCCGGCGCCGACGTCGATCGTCGACGCAGCCATCAAACGTGGGTGCGCTGCTTCGACGCGAGTTCCTTATGCGGGAATGCACCCCCCGAGCTATTCCCAAACGGCCGCATTATGTGCGCCATATGTTTGCCAGCGTGAGCAGGCCGGGCTGCAGCTGTGCCGCCCTCGCAGGGACCTGCTGGCTGGTATTGGAGTGATATTGTACCGAGACAGAGTCTTACAGGAGGGGCAGATGAACAGGCTGAAAGGCATATTTGGCCGCTATTAAGAGCTGTCTAAATACTTCCGCAGCTACTTGACACGTAGCGCATCGGTGTCTACACGAATTCGCATGAGCGCAACGCAATATGTCGCATTTATTAAATCTCAGCATACCTCAATTGAGTCTGTACTGTGAAACAATTCTGATGTGCAACATTGTGGACTTAATATCGTGGGTTCCTGCGCATGTGAAGAGTAGATAGGCAGTGGTTAGCTTGCGCATTGTCCGTCCCTTGGGAATACCTCAGGCTGAATCACTCTCTTCGCCCGCCCTGCAATATTCAGAGACGTAAGATCTTCTCGCAGCCTCTCGGTCGAAGAACTCCGGTCAAGGCACACAAGTGAATACCTCAGCTTTGCAGGGCGTGGCAAATGTTTGCCTGGAGCCGATGGGCACCAATGGACCTGGCGGTGATTGTCGCCACACTTTTAAGAGCGAATGAGCGGCCACACCCCCGGCATGTGATAGTTGCAGTTGTCTCCTAGCCATCGGCGACTACGGAACATGGCGCTAGAGTCCCCTTGCTACGGCAGAGCGAGAGCACAGCACCGAAGGACCGCCCCAGGATAACACAAGAGGACTAGCAGAGAAACGTCTGTAGCTGTCGCCGGTTAGCAAGAGCGGGCAGAAAGCCTGACTTGACCTAGGGGACATAATTGATTCGGCGGCGCAGGGGGGCGATAGTGGCCTCGACGCGGCCGAGAGACCAGAGACTAGGGACACAGCTATCCGTTTGCGGCCGTTGTCCGATATTTGTGGCTGCCAAAGGGGTGACATATGTGAGTGGGCGAAATCGAGGCTTCGACGGTCCGGCACGCGCTGGTGCGCGGAATGGCATGACTCCACTGGCGGCGCAGAATCTGGGGCCAAGCCCGAGAGGGCAAGCGTCACTATTCCGAGTTGCGGCCACTCACACGTCCTTCACACGTCCTGCATGCGGCGGCCACTAGTTTCTGGCGTGTATTTCTGATGCAGACGTCCGCGCCATGCAGCGATATGTCGGGAACCCGCAGGCTGCCTTACAATCCCCGGGACTTGGCTTGACACCTCTCGTAGCCGGTCTTTAGGTACTAGGTCGGGTCGGCCACCATATAGAACATTACTGGCGGAGAGAACAAGTCATTGTTTGGCACCGAAGAGAGACTTCGGGTTCCAAAGGCAGACCTTGGCCCGTCTAGTTGGCCCATCAGGAAACCGTGCCCCCACCGACGTTGTCGGGTTTACTAGCAGCTGACGCCGCGAAAGCGCGCACGGAAGGAACACGGGGGAATGATCATGCGTGCAGCAGGACATAGCACTATAGTCGTATCGGCCCTGTTCTGTGGGTGGGCGCGGTCTATCGAGGTACCCCCAGAGTACAGCTGCAAGGGTCCTACACACCGAAGCACGAAATCAGCGCAGCACCTACACATACGCAGACTATATGCACGGCACCTCAACTCACTTTGACGTTCCCGACAACAGACAATCAGAGTGCGTCCATCAAATGCGCAATAAATTCACCACCCGCCCTAGTATATTCAATCAGCAGGTCTACAGCAAGAGGCGGGGGATTATGTCGGGTGCCGACATGGAGACTAGTATACATGACGAGTGACCACACTTCGCGATCGGATGTATAAAAGTCTATGCCCAACAGCAGCACATGGAGTGGTGGATAAGCGGTGGTATATGCGTGAATAGGTAAACATGGCTAAGATATGCATTGATGCTGTATGACAACGAGATGGGTAGCGTGATCGAAAAGCTCTATTGAACGAGGTGCGGTTGCGTATAGGCGTCGAAAGCGAGATTGCGAAAGTCTGTGGTGGCGGGATAATCGCTAGGCGGCGTCCGTCGATCGTATAACGTTGAAAGTATAGCGGCACCGCGAGACGCGGCATTTTGGAGCGGCCGCGGCGTCCACGAGCGCGAGGGAGGTCGTCGGGCCTCGTCGCCGGGTCGTGTTGGGTTACCGCTTTGGCGCCAGCGACGACAGGGATAGCCCCTGTGCGAGCTCCGCCTTCCACGACACCCTCCGCACCGCCTCGGCATAGTCCACCCACTCCCGCCTGCGCTCCCCGCTCTCCAGCCAGTCCTGGTCGAGGGCGGCCACGTCGAGTTCGTAGAAGTGGTATGTCGAGGACGCGGAGGGGATGGTCGTCACAAATCGCGTGATCTTGCCGCGAACACCCGCTGCAATGAAATAGCACATGTAAGGCATATGGCGACGCGCGAAGGGAGAGGGGAGCGTCAGGACAGGGGACGGTGGACGCGAGAGGGAGAAAGGGTGAGACCTTCTTCTAAGGCTTCCCGTGAGGCTGCTGCTTCTAGCACCCCGTCCGTTGGTTCCCATCCTCCTTTCGGTACTGCACATGTTGGGTGGCGAGAGGAAACAGTGGAAGTTCGGGTCAGTAATTGTTCGAAAAATAGGAGAGCGGAGGCAATAGGGATTGGGGAGCAAAGCAGGGGCACGTCAAGGAGAGCGTCGGACACTCACAGACCCAATGTTCCGGACGTTTTCTACTTGTTATTACGAGGACCTTACCGGCCGCTCTTGAGATCGGTATTGCACAACAAACGACGCGAGGAGTAGACCGGCCCTTGTTTCCAGCGCTCATGGCGAGAGAGGAGCGGTCGGAATAGGCGGATATTGCAGTACGAGAGGGAAGCCTGACTGCGAGAGGCGCAGAAGAGGGGAGTGGCGTGTGCAGAGAAAGAGCTGAGCGGAAAGCGGGTTTTGAGGAGGTTTGCCGGTGATTGGCGTCTTTCGGACGACCAACGTAATGCGTGGGGACTGACGTCTTGGGATAATTAGTCGGAAAGTTTAGTGTAGGCAACGTTTGCAGGCCTGTTGAGAAGATCAGGAAAGGAGCATGAGGGCGTTTGGTAAGGAGTGCGTCCAGAAGATTCCGGCTCACAGTCAGCGGCCGCGCGGACTCGCGACTTGTTCCCGGCAGCGAGCAGAGGGCGGCACACGACCAGCAAAGGCACCCAGACGTCGCAGAATGGAGCCGTGCTGGGTTTTTCAACGCCGCAGCGGACAGCGTTTGCTCACTGATCCCACTTATTTTCCCCAGTCGCCCCTCTCGTGTCCTCGTCGGCTCGTGTGGCTAAGCCGCCAGCCAATTGCTGGACGCACGTTCCTCGTCCCGACCTGCCATCTTCCCTCGATTAGTCCTTCGGCTCCCAGCAGCCATCCTGGTCTTACCAAATCCTCCATTTCAAACCACGAGTCAATCGCTGCGCTGGGACACCATGTCGTGATGCAAAGCGTCTACGGATGCAGCGGACCACCCACGAGCACAAGTCAAAAGTAGAACTGCCAGCAGTCTTCTCGTCTTCTGCAATCTCGATAAGTACGACCCTTCCTCACAGCGGCCGCTCGGCCGCTATCCAAGGTAATCCTCCCAATAAATTAGGTCCTGCAGCAAGCCCGTTACAGGAGATCAAGAGATTAGATTAACGAATCCTGCGCTACTCTATGCCGGGATCTGGATTGACACCGAACTCTCATGATTGTGCGGATATAGCGAGAGCGTGGCAAGGCACGAGTCCGGTCAAGCTGCTGATCCACAGGCCGCTGGCCTACTCGTTCCATCTGAAGGACAATGTCAGACGGCGCAAACCAGACGGCCAGCGATGCACGCAGCACTCACGCGACCAGGAACATGCAGCCCACTCCAAACGCCATCGCAGCGAACTGATGCAAGTCAGCGACAGGCTCCCGTCGCAGAGTGGCACACTCACCTCTCGTAGCGCCTGCTTGCCGCTCTTGCTTTCTTCCAGCAATCTGTCAATCAGTGTAACACATGAGGTTTCGAGCGCGCATCTGCGGTTCCGAAAGTGCGTACGTGGGCAGCACAGCGACAGCGCCAATATACATGAAACCACCTGCAACGAAGGGTATCACCTACCCCGATGCGCTCCCTCGTCAATCCCTTACGGCAATCGTTATATGGGGCGACTCACGAGGTCTGCCAACTGAACAGTCGTTCCTAGTAGTCCCGCAGCGGTCTGTCTGATGGCAGCGCCGAGATCTGAGGCTTCTCCGGCTACGTCACCTGCCGCTGACAGGTTGTGAATTCCAATACCCATGAAAGTCCTAGCGCAAACGCAAAAGCTCCGCATTAACGGGAGATGCCAAACGTGGCAACGAGAACGCTTACCCAACCTGGGTTCAAGACAACCACGAGGTTGCATTGTGCAAGAAATTGGAGAAATGAGCCTCGCATTTCGGTGGAAGGAGGCGAACATGACGCACGAAAGCGCCGACAGCCGTTAAAAACTGTGACTGCATTGCTTGCTTCTTTGTAAAGCCACTTCGCACGAGAATTGAATAGTCTGCAATCTCGTGCGGAATCTCATGGGCAAAGCACGCCAGGGTCGTCGTAGCGCCTATGAGTGGCGACGAATAGAACGATGCGGCCATGCTGTAAGATAAGAGAAGCATCCAAGCATCAGAATGGCCTGAGCTGGCAGCATGAGGATGGAAAACGCGACATACGCGAGGCCGTCTGTTCTAGACAGGGATGCAAAGTCTCAGCATAGAGGATCAAAGAAGAGAAGATCGCGGAACATACATGTTATGCACGAAGTCGCCGAATAGGTTCAGATAAGCCGACAATTTCGACGGCTGCGCCCCCGTCTTGGAGGCAGCCTGTCCATCTGAATCCGCCGGAGCCAAATTCTCCGGGCTTTGCGCACCCCGAGAGCGCAGGTCGTTCGTAGTGAGAGTTGTTGAGACGCCGGACGCAAGGCCATTGCCGTTCACGACCGGTTTTTCTGCATGCGGTTGCGAGTGGCTGTGGGAGTGGCTCGAGTGCCCGTCCTCACTGCCAAGGACTCGCAGCGTTTTTTCCATGATGAAGAAAGACGCGAAGCCGACGAAGATTCCCAGTCTACCAAATGTCACGAGAGGCAAGGAGTAAGCTCGGAAGGCACTCACCCGATCAATATGTTCCTTTTCTCTTCCACCATCACGAAGTGCACCCCTCCATCCTGATGCTCACCCATGAACGAGTGGGGAACGAGGTGCAGGAACACGTCAGACAATAGTCCGCCCGTCTGAGTATGATGCTCATGAGAATACAGCGGCAGCAGAAGCACGACGAAACCCTTACCGCGAAAGCCGTCATTGTGTTCAGCGTGTTGGGGTTGATCTCCGCAGGAATGAATGCGAGGATAAAATTAGGGACCCTGCCGTCCACGCGTCAGCGCGACATACAGCGGATGCGCAGGGGTACGGACGAGCTGATGTAGAACGTTCCGAGGACTGCACAAGGCCGTCCGTCAGCGCGCGTCGGTGCACGTTCGTGCGGAAATGGGAGGGCTCGCACCTGAGTTCCAGCCGGGCCCGAAGGGGAACAGCCATGCGAACACCTGCCTCATCACGGGGGACTGGGCCGCCTCGAGTTCGCGCTTCAGCGCGCCCAGCTGCTGCACCGGCGCGCATTGCGAGATGTCTGCGTCCTGCAGAGCAGGGTGAGGTGCGGGGGAAACGGCGGGAGCGGGCCCGGAAGTCAGGGCTCACACGTGCGACCATTCAGTCGAAGAGCACTAACCGTGACGGCCAGCGGGGTTTTTGCGGTGTCCGCAACGATGGACGTGCCCACCGCGAGACTGGCGGCGAGCGCGAGCAGGACGAGGGCTTTATGGCATGTTCTGAACTTCGACATTGCTCGAGATGACGAGCGTGACAGGCGACCTTGGTGGCAACCCGCGCTGGGCGCTGGCGCCGCGTGCCATAAGCGCGCTGCGGGCCGCCCCTGCCCGTGTTCAGTTTCGTTCTGCAGCGTTGTCTACCATCTCAACTTCCATCATTTGACAGAATGTATCCGAGTCCTGAGGAGGCCACAGTCATCCAGGCGGCAGAAAAGCTGATGATTGACACGATGGCGAGATACGATCCCTCGCACGACGCGTTCCACGGTTAGTACTCAACTATGGCGATCGCGTCAACTGGGCACCAGGATGACTGAGTACGCAGACAATTTGCGTTCATGCAGTGCAGCGCGTCCGGAAGACTGCTATGCATATCGCTCGTACGATGTGTGATTCGTCCGACGAGCCCAGAAAGCCTGACCTCTTGACTGTGGAACTTGCGGCGCTTCTGCACGACGTCCTGGACAAGAAATATGCATCTGAGGCTGATGCTGCAGACCCATACGGGTTCTTTCTCCCATTCTTCCAGTCCGTTACGTCGGCAAGTGGACTGGATCTCGTGGCGGACGGCAGGGCGCGTGCCGTCGCGAAGATCGTGGACAATGTGTCCTGGAGCACGGAGAAGAAGCTGAGGCAGAACAAACTGCTTGAGGACTGGCATCGAGAATGCGTCGAGCTACATTGCGTACAAGATGCCGACCGTCTTGATGCTATAGGTGCTTTCGGTGAGCTCGTTCATCGTAATTTGTGATATTTCTCATCTAGACATTTCTTGGACCAGGCATCTTACGATGTGCTGCGTATAGCGCAGTCACCAACAAGTGAGTTCTTCAAACACTTCGTGGCCCCCGATGCTGACTCGCATTCTTGAAGCGCCCTGCAAACCCCAGCAGAAGATCCGAAGCACGCTGCATCTGCGATACAGCACTTCCATGACAAGCTGCTTCACATCCGAGAGAGATTGAAGACAGAGCCGGGCAAGAAGCTTGCAGAGAAGCGACATAAGCTGGTACGTGTGCTTGAACTTTCACATACATGTTAACATACCTCGTATCAGATGCTGGACTTCCTCCAAGCTGTAGACGAAGAGTATAATTTATGATACCTACAGCTAGTTCTTGTGGTTATCGAGGGTATTGGGTAGAATACACCAGCATGGGCGCATCCCTGCTTACGCCCCCAGTATACATGGCATATTCTTGAGTATCCTCATGAAAGATATGATGGCCAAGAACTGTTTTCGGGGCGCATCAGGTAGCGCTCTGATAGGAAAGATGTAGGATGGTATGACTAGAAGGATATAATACATGTCCAAAAGTCCTGCATGGAGTGAAACATCTGTAGTCAGGATCACGCGTGAGGGCTCAAGATTAAACCAGACATACCGTGTACAAGTAACATCCGTAACGTCGTGTAATTTACTCCCCCAGCGATGATGCCTTCCTTGGTCCTACCCGACTCATTAAGCTCGTAATGCAACACACAGGTCAAATCGCACTCACGCTCAAGCGGGTACACCTGAATTAGATACGTGCACATCCACATGAGATAGCAGCACGCCAGAGTGAGCATAATGCTCGTTCGGATGAGTCTGAGTTGCAAGTGTCTCGTCAGTCCTTCCTCCTTCTGTTAAGTGCTCAAGGACGGTCCGTACATTTGCTGAGGCCCTTTTGGTATGAAGAACCATGCACAGGCCATCAAGCCGAGCACAACAAACAGCACATATAATGTAGGCAACGGCGAAGACATGACTCGGACAGTGAACAAAGACACTTCAAGAGACTGAGGTCGAGGTCAGGTGCAAGCGGCAACCAACTTGTTACTTGGGTGACTGCGAGACGTCCGCGTCAGGAGAGGGCCAAGTATTACGTAACCCGGCACGCCGGTCCGTGACTCCGTGTCCTCTAGCTCGGCGTACCCGACTTGCGGTGTCGCTTACAGTACCCCGTCGTCCACTCTCAGTATTGTATTTGCTTCTCCATGTCTCGCCCACCGTTCTGGCAGCAGAATAAACCACATCACCCTTATGTCCCTTCTGCTGAGCCCGTGATATGCCTAGCCGGAATCATAAGTCACTGACAGGAGGGATAGTAGGATTCCGGGTGCGTGAAATACATTGCCTTTTGGGATGGGCATCGCCAATGATATAGCCTCCACGTAGTTGTTTACAACATACATGTCGAGTCTATGAGAAATTATCGCGTTACTACGAGATTATTACTCGAGTTTATACAAAGACTTTAGAGTCCACTCAAACTCTGAGCGGAGTTCAATTTGTTTGCATCTGTCTCGTACGCAGCACTACCAGTTGCTCCTGTGTCAACTGGCACATTTTCACTGGTATATTTCCAGCTCCAGCGTTCATGGGGCATAATTGTCGTTATCCGCGGGGCTTGCCAAACAGACGAAGCAACGCGTGACCTGCGTGCCGTCTTTCATTGTTGGCGACTCGCTTCCGGCCCGTTGAACTGATTGTCGGGCGGTGATCTCGGCAGACACCGCCCCCACCGCCCCACAGTCGGCTCCGAAGGGCGTCCACTCTTGCACTCAGTAAGATCAGGATTCGGGTAATAAGAGCTGACGACTCACGTCCAGATAATTCAACGTCACACAAGTCATGTCACATCTGGTCTGAGCAATGCTCGCGCAGTCGCTTGGGTCATGCTTGCCCACGAGCGTATCCTACTCGAACTCATCACATTGACTCAGGGTCCTTCTTTGCAATGTATGAGAACGATGGGCTGTGTACAATGTGCACCGATGTTCTTTTCAAACACGGGCGCTAGGCTATCTATTTTCCACTCATTCTCTACTAGCAGTGTCAGAAAACGCGCTGCCATCATCACGGGCGCACACTCCTTCGATATTTAAGGGCCTGTTCTAGGGCAGCAGTTCTGTATTTCGATCATCCATGAGATGTTCTTGCTTTTAGAGATATTCTTCTTAATTGCTTCTGTCCATGTGCTTCATCTTCCATTTTGCCGCAGTGGCGCTCCACAATCGACGTCGGTGCTTCATGAATCCGAACGGACCTAGCGTGGGGTTCTCGAACGATGCAAATAATGCGTCATCATTACGATTTGTATCAATTAGCAGCCTGTCCAGGTATGTTCTCACTGTGCAGCGTCCGTCTGGGATGCTCATACCTCGACGCAGGTGCGCATAGACACTGGGAGCTCTCACCTGTTGATCGATCCCAGTGACCTGAGTATCTGTGGCACTGTTGACACAGGTTTTTAATCCTCTATTCAATATACATACGCTCATTTCTGGCAAAGACGTGGTCCACACTTATCTCGTATAAAGACACCACTCTAGCTGCTGGGCCGGTCCTGCTTGCCAACATCGTGTGGGGTGATTTCACAGTTGAAAACCAAGCTTTCAGTAGGCCAAGAACATTGTTGGGAAGTGTCAAGACTGGTGAAGTGTTCAGTTAACGCAGTTAGGACCAATGCGAACGATTTCGGTCGGAACAACGATCTCATTGGTATCGGGTTGTAAGCGCTTGCTCCATGCAAGGTCAAGCATATCTCACCGCTTCGCGCAGGACATGGACGTCTCGGATATGGAGTACTTTATAAAATACTCCGTATGATGGGATCCCGTTCCTTGGAAGTGTTCACGTGTCATTTCATTCCGCCGAATCCGTTTTGACAGTGTATTTTCACAGGTCTTCACCTCATGTATCAATGGCTCGAACTACATGACCTTCCTACTCAGCCGTTCGCCTGTGGGTGTTACAAAATATGGTGTATTTACGATCGGTATAGGCCCTTCTACTCTTATTTCGTTTGGTCTCGCTGATGGTAACAGTATCAGCGGAGGTGGATGGCATATCGCGTCGTCCTTGAAAGCCTCGAATTCCCCTTCGTTTAGCAGGAGCAGCGATGGACTATCTGTATGCGGGGAGTGACTATCAATGGGCTATTCTTGTACGGTTGTACGGCGACTCGATGGTGTGAGCTGTTTCACCACCGACCTTGATATTACTTGGTCGCCTGACATACCATGAAGGTCAGATCAATTCATTCCTCCTATTGGAGAGGATAATAGTACATTGGCACTACTTGACAGCGGAACGACCCTTGGTAAGCGCACCCTATTCCTGCATCCTGGCATGGTGTTGATTCTGACTGGGGTGTCCTGTAGCCCTAGGACCCACTGGATATGTTGATGCAATGTATAAAAACGTTCCAGGAGCCTCGTTCGACCATGATTCGAGCCAGTATATTGTTCCCTGCGACACCAAGTCGTACATCAGGATGACATTTGGGTAGATTGATAATTGCAGTGATCACACTATGTTTTATTGTTGACGGGACGATCCTTGAAACCATGTGTCCCCTATGAACCCGATCGATTCAGTACAACTCCAAGTTGACGGTGATGGCACGCTCCTCTGCTACGGCACCGTTTAGCTACATTTCAGACGGCCTTGGCGTCGATTGGTACTTTGGTGACGCCGTCCTATGGCACGTCCAGTCCTGTATCTGTACGGCGTGCAACGCTCACTCTGCTGTTCAGGAACTTTTACTCTCTTTTTGGCTTTGGCAGCTACATGGCCAGCGGGAGCGGCGGGCCCTTCGTCCAACTCCTCAGTGTGAGGTTCTCTGTTTTTACGCACTTGCCATATCCATTGAGGTGAACCCTCTGCAGCTCACGGATGCTAATGAAGCGTTGGCCAAATTTGACGTAATGAGTGAGACTCGCATCAGCCTGCTTGAGTAGCAGATGCTGGCAGCATCCACTGGTGCGACATCTTCTATACCTGAAGTTGACCCACAGTCGTCTTTCAGTACCGCCGAGTCAATCTGAACAGTTGTTGTGAACTCCTGTCGTTTTGCTCGCACCCAGCACATGCCTTTATTGGCTGATTGTCTTGACATGCTCCCTAAGTACTGCGGTTTATAATGTCGATTTTGAATGTCCCTCCATGGCTTGTACGCCGGGACTTCAAACACCACGAAGTGGTATACCTTTCCGTATTAATGACGAGCTGGGCCGTAGAGGTGAGACGCATATGGCATACTTAGACGACAGGCGATGCGATAATGATTAAGGTCAACGCTAGTCCACTTTTTCATTCACGCAGTTTTTGACTCGTGTCCTCACCAAATTGCAGCTAAAGTATACCATAACCAGACTTGGTCGCACGGCGATCTCGGCAGATACTACCTTCAGGCCCAGAATCTGCTCAGTGGGGCGTCTTGCTCTGCTTAAGTAAATGACATCAACAGACAGGGAAGCTGATGCAAGATGGCTCACGTCCAGAACATTTGTTACCGACTTCATCTCTGACCTCAAAATTCATGTAATATCGGTCAGTCCGGATTCTTGCTAAGTACAACCCATTTTAATTCCAAATGTGCTGCTGCGATGAATGCGAACGCAAACACTGTATAATGCGCCAGCATAGCTTATCTGCGCTAATATTGTGGGCTTTCGGAATACAGTCCATTACCAGCAACGCATCTGCCGCCGCAAGCGACGTCAACAAGCGCACCGCCATCACTGCGGACGTGTGCTCGTCATAAGAGCCTGTCCTCGGACAACAAATTTCCAGTTCGTCCCCTTCCCCAGATGTTCTCGTTCATAGCTGTATTCTCATTTATTACCTCTGGACGTGCACTGCATCTTCAGTTCCACCGCGACAACACTCCGCAATCGACTTCGATCGTATTCACGAGCTCGAACGGGTCTAGCGTAGGGCTCTTGAACGATGGAGACGTCCAGTACACATCCACTATATATTTGAATGGGCAGGCTGTGAAAGCATGTTTTCGCTCTACATCATCTGTTTGCGATTTTTGATGACACTTATATATTTCTGTAGGTGCGCATAGATACCGGAAGCTCCGATCTCTGGATCGACCCCAGCGGCCTGGATATATCTGGCACGATTGATACAGGGCTTAATTCTGGTATTCGATATGAGTACATTGAATTGCCATGCAAATATGGAGCCCGAACTGACCTAACGCAGAGACACCACTCAAGCCGCTGGACCAGTATTGCTTGCCAATATGACATGGGGCGATTTTACAGTCGAGAACCAGGCATTCAGTAAGACGTGAAACACCGCTGCGAAGTTTACAGATTGACAAGATTGACAAATGTGCAGTCAATGCTATCGGAACCAACGCGAGCCATCCCGGCGAGGACAACAGGCTCATTGGCGTTGGATCGTAAGCGCTTCGTGTCGTGCGTCAACCGTGCCTCACCCCTTCATGAAGCACATGGACATCTCGAATATGGAAGAGCTTAAAAAACTCTACATACGACGGCATTCCGTTCCTCGAAAACGTGTGTGCATTGATTTCACTTTAAAACCCCATTCTGACAGTGCATTTGAATAGGCCTTCAACTCATATTCCAATGGGTCGAATTACATGACATTCCTGCTTAGTCGTTTGCCTGTGGGTATCACAGATGGAGGTATCTTCACGATCGGTACAGGACATCCCACTTCCGGCTCGTCCGCTCTCACTGACCAGAGTGCTGTCAGCGGAGGTCAATGAGACATACCACGATATTGTTGACAGTCCCAAGTTACCAGTTGTTTGGCAGCAGGAGCAGTGGTCCATGTGGATGCAGGGAGTGACTGTCAATGGCAAGTCCTTGACCGGTAACTCGATGGTGTAAGCTGTTTTTTCACACCTACTTCATAATTTACTAAATTGCTTCATGTATCGCGCAGCTCGAATCAGTTCACTCCTCCTAGTGGAGAGGAAAACAGTACACTAGCATTACTGGACAGCGGAACGACCTTGGGTGCGCATACAGCATATCTGGCGCCTGGCTAGATGTTGACCTTCTGGAAACGACTCCTAGCCCAGGGCCCTTCTTTGTATGTTGATGCCATGTACAAAAATGTGCCAAGTGCCCAGTTCGACCAGGACGCAGGCCGGTATGTTATCCCTTGCAACACGAAGTTGAATATCAGTATGACATTCGGGTACGGATCCCAATTATAGTGAGCACATTACCGCTGGTCACTGATGGGGGATCTGCAGCAACAATACGTTCCCCATGAACCCGCTCGATTCGGTACAAGTCCAGCTCAACAATGATGGCACGCCCATCTGCTACGCTACGTTTAGCTACACACCAGACAATTTTGGTATCGACTGGATTCTCGGTGATGCATTCCTCCGGTATGTCCCCTCTCGCGTCTGCACGCCGCGCGACGCTAACACCGCTGCCCAGGAACGTGTACTCTCTCTTCAACTTTGGCAACTATACTGCCAGTGGGAGTGGTGCGCCATTTATTCAGCTTTTGAGCGTAAGGGCACTGCATCTCCGCGCACTCTGCATGCCACGAAATAATTTCTTCATAGGTCACAAACGCAGACGAAGCATGGGCTGACTATGACAGCATGAATTCAAACCGCATAAGCTGGATTGAGCAATATGCAGGGACATTTTCCGGCTCTAGCTCGTACCCCCGCGTCTCCATGCCTACTATAATTGTCATTAGTGTCATCTTCGGTAGCATTCTGCTCATTATCCTAGTCATCGTCACAAAGAAGTGCCTGGAGAAGCGGAAGAATAGAGCATACAAGGCCGTGCACGCGTCGCTGCCGCCTGGCGTTATCTTCGAGGGCCCGCACAACCCGGCAGACGAGGAGGGGAAAGCGCGGACCACCGGATCATACTCATACTCGACACCCTATGATGACGGCGGGCATTGAGATATGGGGTAGGACAGAATTTCGAGGTTTAAGCTTCTGAGGCTGTCTTTGTCGGTCGTTGTCGATTTCCACTCGTTTTGCTCCTACTTATGACATTCTTTCGTCACATAATGTATTATCATTACTTACTATGAACTGCGCTGTCACCTGGTGCGTATACAGCATGTTTGGATATTCTGGTCTGGTATTTTTCTGCATTCTGACCGAATGATCCGCAGCCCTGGTGCCTGCTTCGCATGTCGATGCCATGTACGGGAAAGTGACAGGCGCCCAATACGGCCAGGACGCGCATCAGTGGATCGTTTCGAGCGACGACAAAATTGGACATCATTATAACATTTGGGTACAAGTATGAAAACAGCGAGTACAATGTTATTCACCGCTGATGAGATCTCTGCGGGAAATGGAATATTACATTTCCGCTCGATTCGGTGCAAGTCCAGCTCAACGGCGACTACAAGCCCTTCTGTGTCGCCGCGTTTAGTTCGACTGGGTCCTGGGCAATGCCTTCCTCCGGCGCGTCCACTCCTACGTCACGCAGTGCTCCTCTTTGACTTTGGCAATACACGGCCAACGGGAGCGGTGCGCGCGAGGCGCTGCATTTCGCGCATTTGGCACTTCCCGGTTTGAAAGGACTCTTTACAGGTTACAAACGCGATAGAAGCATGGGCCGAGCACGACGCAAGCAATATTGTGCGAACCCATCAGCCAGCTCGAGCACACTGCACGGGTCGGCCTCGTCCTGACTTTGGCTCGACCAACCACGCCGACGCCATAGCTTCTTCAGTCGAGACGCTTATAATTATCACGCACAATGTAAATTCCGGTCAGAGTCGATGCGGATCAGGTGGAGTTGAATCGAGGTACCTCGAGTCCAACCGAGGTGAGTCTCGTCACATCCGGACGCAGATCGAGTAAGGATCGAGCCAATTCGAATTAGGTTGTTAGGAGCGCACGTTGCTTCTCGCGCAAAATATGCCAACGCGCATACAGTCGATGTCTGCATTCTCACTGTGCCGGAGTCGTGCTCAATTTTGTCACCTGGGACAGCAAGGTCTTTCTGCCCCCTGGAGTGAAGCTCGTCGCGGTTGCTGCTTTGAGTCAGTAAAGCGACGCTATTGTCTCTTGCCAGTCTGTTCAATCTCGAGCATGAACTGGAGGTTGGACGGCAAGACGGGCCGCGGACACAACGTGCGAGTAGTGTGCTATACACGTGACTATACGACGCGTCATACATGACGTTGTGACGCGATCGAGGTCAGCTGGCTGCTATACTCGGCAGTGGCGCGGCACGTCCAGGCTCACTGCCCCGCAGACGTGGCAGTCGCCGTGCTAGCCCCGCAATCGCCCGCGGGCGGGGCTCCGGCGGCGGACCAGTGAAATACAAACGGGTCAGCACGCGAAAAGCGTCCGTGATGCATTCAGTTTAGGGGAAACATTGAACAACAGAGGACTGCGACGAAGACGAAGGGCAATCATCCACTATGGTTTTACAACGTTACGCAAACGGGGATAGGGGAACTTCGACGACGCAGACAACGATAATGATACACCGAGTCAAAAGAAATTGATGGGTCCTGAGTTCCAGATTGAATTTGATGACGGCAAACGATGGCGACGGCGGGCTTCATCTCCTCTCCTTCCATGCATTGTCCACACCCAGCTTCGAGAACTTCTCCGCCGTTTCATGCAACGGCGGCGGATTCCTGTCTGCGAGCTCCCCCTGCCCAGGCGTGGTCGACTTCGGGTCCATCATGCCTGTGCCTCCATAGCTCCCACCCCTCCGATGCATCTCGCCAGGCGCCTCGCTGTGCCGCACCGCGGAACTCTCCATGACCCCGCTCTCATTCTGCGGGACAGCTTTTGTAAGGGTAGGATGCGCAAGACTGGGGCTAGTTGACGCACGTTGCCCGCCCCGCGGGGGCTCTGTGGGAGGGTAGTTCTCGTACGGCGCGCTCGTCGGGTACGCGCCGCTCGGCACCTCGTACGGCGCGTCGGCGGGGTCGGGCTGCGAGACGACGTATGTGCGCGTGCCGCCCGCGGAGAGCTTCGGGTCGGGCGAGTGGTGGTCCTGCTTCTGGTTCATGGCGGACGACGTGGGCGATGGCGGGGCCGTGAGCGGCGAGTCCGCGAACTGCGCGAAGGGCGAGTGGAAGCGCCGCATCCCGGAGAGGCTGCGGGCGTGCTTGGACGCGGCGCGCAGGGCGGAGAAAGAGGTGGACAGCGACATAGCGGCGGGGTGGGGGGTGATGGTGGTGGGTGAAAGGGAAGGGAAAAGTGAATGGTCAGGGTCAGACTGGCTGGGTTATATGGCAGTGCGGATCGCTGGCGGGCAGTTACGGGCGTACTTACGCAGGCGAATGCGAACGCGACCGTTTCCCCCTGGATCGTGGGGTTTGGGGGAACCCAGATCGTCACTCTCCCACGCTTATGTCTGTTGCACGAATAATTCGGCAGAAATCACTGTCGCCGTAGAGACTCGCCCCATAATACGGCAATGCTATCGTCGTACGATAAAATGAGACAAACGCAGCATCAGCGTACATACAATGCATGCAGGAATCAAAAATCTACATCGTCTACGCCGGAGTCCTTCGAGCCGGGATCGAACCAGCGACATCAAGATATGCAACCGATTACAGTCTTGCGCTCTTCCAACTGAGCTATCGAAGGACGGTCTAGTCGGTACGCGATAGCTATATAACCACTGTTCCCACAAACGTTCCTTGTACTCATACTGCGATTTCTTGCTCCGTTCACCGGAGCAAACAGACCTAAGTTACACCCCCCAAGGAAGAAATGGGATATGTTTGGAACACCCCAGCGGACCCAATAACACCAGAAGTATACACGGCAGCCAGGAACACGCCTGGATTAATCTCGCAGCTATCCAGACACCCAAACAGACGCCATCCGAAGCACTGTGACTCACACTAAGAGTAGAACGACAACTTTACGTCCCATCCCACAACGGCAACACGTCACACCAGATCCGCAGAGAGGGCGCGAGAGCTCGTCTCTAGCATGTATTAGTCCCGAACGACAAGTACGCTACAATATACGCTGTCCAAAGTCCAAGACGCAAGCGCCCGTGCGGAATTCCGATAACCAACGAGGAAGGGGAAAATACCATTTACGCCAAGCCCCGACTCGCCGTGCGGACAAGCTGAGTGAACTACTATACACAAGAACGATATCCGATCCGGGCCGCGCGGCGAGCCGGCGTCGCGCTACGCCCAGTCTCCGCTGGGCTGCGCGACAGGGGGAAGGGAGGGGGAGAAGGTAACGATCGGCGGTGTCCATCTAGCCGGAACCAAAGCTAACGTGAGCGGAAATCGCGGGATATGGACATTGCGCAGAGCGTGCAAGGGTATGTGTTTTGTACGACGGCTCGTCAAGGCCGGGCGCGGGCACACCGGCTAGTTAGGGAGGTATAAGGTAGGTATCATGGTCGTCACAGCCATTACAATTGCAGCGTTTGCAGAGCCTGCAAGAACCACGTCAGCCCCAACAACTCGCTCGTGCGTTCCGAAGACGGATACTTACGAGATCATTCATCAAGGTACCGAAAAAGCAGCGCACCAGCATGCCTACGCGCGGCAGCAGAACGCAGCCCAGAAGCCCCGCTTCTTCGCATTGCCATGCTCATCCTGCTCGCCAACACGCGCCATCTGCTCCGCGCCATACCCCGAGATGCCCCGCGCGCCGTTCGCCTGCTCGCGCGGCGGCGCCGTGCCGGCGGTGGTCGTGCCGTCGCGGCTCGTCGTGCCGTTGCCCTTCCCGGGCTGCGCGCCGTACATGAAGCTTTCGCTCGTGTTCGTCTGCCCGCCGTTCGGAGCAACGGGCGAGTTGCGTCCGTACGCGTCCCCGCGGTACCCGTTCGGGCTTGGAGCGGTCGCATAGGGGTGCGGCGGCGCCGCCAGCGCCGCGCTCTCCCGCTCTGTGCGCGTCACCGGATTCTGGCTCGCCCGCCGGCTCGTCGGCGCCAGCGGCTGCACGCTGACGTGCTCGCCCCTGCGGTCGCGCTCACGTTCCCGCTCCTGCGGCGCGCGGCGGCTGCTCTTGACATGTGCCGGCGTCAGAGCGAGGACAAGCGCGGGTGAATTCGGTGTGGTGCCATCTTGCAGCGGCTGCCGCGAGGTGCGGCGGTGCCCACCGTCCTCGCGGCGCGAACGGTGCTCACGATGAGGGGTATGCGGAGTGCCAGCGTTTGCGTGCGCCTGTGCAAGAAGCGTTGAGGAAGACTATTGGATAGAATGAGGTCATACTCCGCGGTAAGGACGCAAACGACATACATGACCAGCTTCCCAGCCTTTACCGCCATTCAGTAGCATCCAATCAAAGACGCCATCCTCGGGCTCGCCGAGCGTCTTGAGCACTTTACTGAACAGCTCGCGCAAGAAGTCGTAGTCGGGAGTCTCTTCGAAGCCGAGTTTGCGGACGTAGTTCATGTATATCGCAAACTCCTCTGTATCCATCAATCAGCCATCATTGTGATCAACTAAACTGGATGGACGCACCAGGGAAGCCTTCACAGAGCTCCTCGATCGGTGTGCTCTGCTTCTTCTCACCGATCTTCTCGTACTTCTGCTTGTTTGTCGCTGCCCGCAGACCCTGCCACGGCAGCCCGCCACGCAAGAAGTACATGAACACGTGTCCGAGCGACTCGAGGTCATCTCGCCGCGATTGCTCGCGGCCTAAGTGGGTGTTGATTGACATGTACCGCGCTGTCCCGGATAGTGACTTGCGCTCGCGATATGGGATATGTACTTTGGTCTTCGGGTCGCGATAGTGCTTCGCCATGCCGAAATCTGCCAAGTCCGCAGGTCAGCGAATACGTTCTCGACGCCGGATTTACGTAAGGTTGACAACAGGATCGGAAATAATACCATAAGTCAAGCCCCCCGAGCCCAGACAAATGCATGGAAGGCCCTCGAGCTTGAAGCGAACTCGAGGCTAGCTGCAGGGAAATGACACATGTCCTCTTATGTCTATTGTCCTTCCCGCGCGAAGAGTGACGCAAAATAAACCCACGAGTACCCACCAATGATGTGGATTACGTTTGCTGTCTTTGAGCCAGGGACACCAATCAGGAAGTTGTCGGGCTTGATGTCCCGGTATATCAGCGATTTGTCGTGTATTGCTTGAACGCGCGTGATCTGGAGAACAAGGCTGGATCAGTAAAGGTGCAGAGTGAATTGTACAGAGCCGTTGAAATGGTTGAGGAAGTAGAAACTTGAGAATAAAGTGCTATCATTCCAAAAGCATCGAAGACCATGCTTGAGAAGGCTTGGCACCACACCAGACGCCTTCCTCGAGGATATCCAGCCCGGCGCCCTACGCTCCGCCGAGCGTCCTCCCACCAGCGGCTCCAAATGGCAGTGCACCCACCATCTGTTTCGCAGCCATGCAAACTGTCTTGATGGAGAACTTGCGCCCGCACATATCGAATAGGTCCTCGAGGTTCGGGCCCAGCAGATCGATGACGAGAACATTGTGCAGGCCCTCCTGGCCAAAGTAGTGTACTTGCGGGATGCCCGCTAGACGGCGTCAATCAGAGTATAGCGAGACCCGTCGGCAGTCCAACAATTGACAGAAGGCAGGTAGACGAATGTAGTCAGCTTGGCGGAATCAAATGCAGGAGGGAGAAGACGTACGAGTGCCATTGAGCGTGCGATATGACCGGTACTCGTCGCGCAGCTGCGGGGCTTCAGACTTGCGGGGTTCCTGAGGAGCGGATACATCCGCGTTAAACCCTCAGGTGGCTTGGAGTGATGAAGTGACCTACAAATTTGATGGCGACGGGCTGGTTGTTGAGCATGTTCGTGCCTACGCATATTGCTTTCCTCAGCACCTAACGGGGTCCCATTATCAGGAGAAAAGGACAGACCCTCGAAGACGACACCAAAGGAACCCTCTCCGATCTTCTTTCCGACACGGAAGTGGTTGCCAACGACGCCGTTGGAGGTTGCGGACTGGGAGGAGTGATGCCCCGAGGAGGAGGCAATGACATGGGGGGTAGTCATGGTGGAGAGGACCGACGGGGGAGGGGAGAAAGAGTATACAAGTGGGAGACGTCGCTGGACGTCTTGGTAGGAGAGAAGGATCAGTAGCGACCAGAGCGGAGTCTGAAGCCTCTCCGGCCCTGCAGCCCTTGCCTAATCCGTTACGCAAACTGGCGCCCACAGCCACAGGCCCCGCGCGGTAACCAACGACGGCAGACTATCTGATGTGTCGGTCCGTGTCGGTGTATGTCCTCTCTCGATGTCTGCGAACAGGGTGTGTTTGAATGCGAGTATCATGATGGTTGTCGAAATCGCTATATCACTGATACTGTCTGCACTGGGCGGTTCCCTCGGAGGAACTCCTGTCATCCACGGTCCGCCCTCGACGTCCTTGTTCCCCGACTGCATTCCCTCTTGTGCCCTTTTGCACATTGACCAAACGGGGCGTTCCGCCGAAAGCTATGGCGCAGGAGCCCCTCTACCAGGCTCATCGCAGGCATAACAATGCCGTGCCAAGTACCCGATCTATTTGTCTTCCGCGCCCTAGGACGACACGCCTCAGTTCCGCCTCCAAAATTAGATCACCCTCGCTCTCGAAGATAACCCCATATACGTGACTCCTTGCGCAGCCTGACTCGACGACAGGCCTACAAGGGACTCCGGATTGCTGCTGCATCGCTTGCAGATCGTCCATCGCATCCTCATGTCAGAAGGATGTGGGGCAGGCCGCACAGGTCCACCGGCTCTGTGGGATTTCCCAGTATCCACAGAGCAAACTCCACTTTCTGACATATGCTGCGCTGCCTGCGGAATGGGCTTGTCTACAATCGATCCAATACCGAGCAGACCCTTCGCCGCTTATCGGTCCTTCGTGCCCAGGCTGGCTCGACAATGGCATCGTGTATAAATCACCATATCATCCGTAAGTACTGTATTATACCATTCATGCGTAGCCCGGCTATGGAAGATCAAATTGTGGCTACAGCACAATCAATCACAACAAAATTCATGCATTTGTCTATCAGTATCTTCTCTGCCCCCATCGGGATCGATTCGCCCCTCTGCCGGCCCCCCTGGTGGTGGTGGCACCAGCATCTGGGAAGGCGTTCGGGCCCGCATACTCATTCCCCTGATACGCGTTATTATTCCTGCGACCGCCGCCATACGCAGCAGGCGGCGGGTTCAGTGGGCCCAGCGTATTCCCGCCCGCAACATTCACTTCGCGCATCGCCTCGCCGCCCTCGCCGCTCTGGCGCATCGCGAGCAGGCGCTGCTGCGACAGCTCGCCCTTATGCACGCCCTTCGCCATTCGCAGGTCGTACACGAAGGTGAGCAAATAGAAGGTGTAGCCAAAGGCGATCACCCATTCGAGCACAGCTAGAAGCGGTTCCCGTCAGCAAATGGTCTGGGCTAGGACGAAAGTGAGGCGCACCTCCAACGTTCGGAGCTGTATACAGTGTGATGGCGAATGCGATCGCACAGAGGATGAGGATGCCCGCGATGCTTCCCTTCATGATGTAAGCAAATCTGAGCTTGCGGATTTCCGTGAAGTCATGGCTGATCCACCGATACTACAAGTTATTTGAGTCTCTTTTCTCGACAATTTTTCTAAAAAAACTACGAACCTCTGCAATAGTGAAGATGGCACTGAGACCGACACCGATAATAAAGACAAGAAGGAAGACTCGATGTAGACTCGGGTGCCGTCCTGTGTCAAAGATGGAGAGCAGGATGAGACCCGCGCATCCGACGAGTGAGCTAAAGACCGCAAGGCGCCCTAGAAAGCGTTCCCGACGGCGCATGTCGGGAATAAGGCTGGTCAAACGATATCAGACGGTCGTTCCCCTTACCACTTACAATGCTCACCGTCCAGTATGTCTCAGCCATCGCTCAATAGTGAGCGAGATGAAGAAGGTAACGCCAGTTATGCAGCAACAGACGATGAAAAGAGGTTTGAGGAACGACGCCCCGATATCGGAAATGTAGGCGATGCTTCCTTGCTGAGTGACATATTTGGGCTTGCCTTGGGCTAGCCAGGTGATAAGCATTGCCCATAGCGTACCTGTTAGACAGACAACCGATCATTTAGAGAGATAGTTTGAGTTCTTCGAGCAGGTCGCCTCACCAAACCATACAAATGCGCCGAACGCGGGTATCCAGACATACGCCCAATGGTGGCGATCATGCGAAAAGACCTTGCCCATCTTATACAATTGTGCCTGCTAGGATTTTTTGTGCCTTCCAAGCCCAGTATACGTGAGTAGAGTAGAAGGGGGTATAGAGTCGTGCGTGTGGCATGGCATACTTGAGGCTCAGGCCATTTTATCTTGGCGTTTGTATTCCGCCCACCTTACACCACTGGGTGTAGACGAGTGACGTCACTCACCACATCCGCAGTGTGCAGCAGATTCCATCGGCACACCACGTGCACCACAACGGCATGTGTTTCACCGCAACACGTTTGCAAATGAGGCAATCGGGTTAGCAAGACACAATGGAACGGCTAGAAAGACAAGATAAAATACAGACATGGAGTAACAGAGACTGCTACGGATATCACAATAGAATACCACGAAAACCCACTGTCCGTCCTCCCTATAAGAAAAGAGAACACCAGTCGACATGGCAGAGGGCGGCCGTCTTATGATTGGCACGTCGGGCCTACGGCGAGGCTCGTCATCGGGGTTGACAAAGGCGTGGAGGGCGTGTGCTCCGTCTGGGCCAGCTTCTTAAAAATCTGGCCTTATCGTCAGCAACGAGGCAGAATGAAATCAGAGCCTGGACACACCTGAATGTAGACCTCGGACGTCAGGCCTCCACCTGCCGCGTACTTGTTCTGGATGACCGTGTAGGGAACGCCGGTGACGCCCTTCCTGCGGGCGTCTGCCATCATATGCTCGACCTCCTCCGTGCACTCATTGGTCTTCAGAAAGTCGATTGTCTGCAAGGTAAGCGGTTGTTAGGCACACAGTGGGTACGCCGAAGCAGCTGACAAAACGCACCTCGGCCTTAGACATCACCCCGCTAGCCTCTGCAAGATCACCAAGCACCTCGGGGTCGCCGATATTCTTGCCGTTGGTGAAGTAAGCCACGAAGAGAGCATCGAGGAAATTCTGCTGTAGAGTCTGCCCGCCGAGCTTCCATGCTTTCAAGCAGAGGCGGTGTGCGCGCAGAGTATGCGAGATGATACCATCGAAATTACTGATAAAGATGCGGCACATTAGTCCAACAGTTTGGCATTCGGAGTCAAACCAGCACACGAGACTCTTTGTTATGAGCCCCGCGAGCAGACCTGCATACGAAGCGCGCTGAAATGCCTCACAGAGGAATGACTCACATTTCAATACCGAGCTCCTTCGCCCGCGTCGTGACCCGACTCTCAACCTCGGGCATCTTGCCTCCAAATTTGGCAGTCAGCCACTGGCGTTTGTCCAGACCGCCGTCCACCGGCAGTGTCGGCTGCAAGCAGTACGGCCTGTACTCGACCTGGATGGAAACAGGCAAGTCGGCGACGGCCTCAATGGCGCGTTTCAGCTCCTGTTGGCCGATGTAGCACCATGGGCACATCTGCACGCACGCGGTCAGTGAGTAACCGGCCGCATCCAGTGGAGGGGACGTTGCTCACCATGTCCGAGAGGATGATCAGCGAGATAGTCCGTGGTTCCTGCATAACGCCACTGGCACTGCCCTGGGAGACGGCGGTCGGGTGAGGATTAGGTTATAGCAAAGCTAATGCGGCGTGGTCGCGTGTGCGTAGGTGGGAGGTCGTTCAGGGTGTCGCAAAGACAGCAGACTGTATGAGGGAGGATAGGGTGTGTGGACGGATGTATAAATGTGCTACTTTACAAATTCATGGATGTGGGATTGGTGAGCACCCCGGAGCGCGCGGCAGGGACCGGGCGAGGACCGGCGTAGTCACACGCCGTGACAGCGACCTTGGGGCGGTGCCGGTGACTGAGCCTCGCTCGCCCTCGTTTCCGCCAGTCTTCCCGGACGCAATATCTCGCCGTCACACCGCCAATCCCGCTCTTGCTGTGTTATGTACGTCTGGACGAGATGCACGCTGGAGCGGCTTTGGGGATCGTGCAGGAGCAAGGTCGGCCGCGAGAGAATTCCGAGTCACGGGTGCCACCTGGATATAATCATCTCGTCAGCAGTCCTTTCCGGGCAGGGTTCTCCCGCGAGGGCGTTCCCTCAAGCGCCCTGATTGAATTAGCCCGACAGGCATTAACGGACGACGCCCTTGCTGTACGACGTCGACCTTCTTCTTGAAGCTGGGGTAGTGGGTCTGCCTAGCGACACACGATCTGAGTATGCCAGCTGTCAAGCTGAAGGGTCACGGCACTATGTCTTACCAACAGTTCTGTAGGCGCTACTGGGCTGCCCAATCAACGCCTCTGTGTTTGCTTGATATATTGGGCGTCGTGTGCCTTCCTATATGGTCGCCGATAAACCTCCTCTGTCTTGCTCAGCGCGAAGTATCAAACCGAGGCCCCGTTTCCCGTGAAATATACCGTCTTCATCAGCAGGAACCGTTGGCGCGGCCCATTTCCGAGTCTCAGCCGTTCGGCCATGCTCACGCCGCCCTAGTATGTGTAGCAACATTGTTCATCTTCTTCAGAGCGATCTATAGAGGAGACTCGTCTGCATCTCTGTTCAATATTCGCTCCACCTCACGTATGGTTCGACATGTCACGCTGTCTGCTCTCTCAGAAAGTCACTGCATCTTGTCTTCACTATTTCAATCTTTGACTGCACATGTCCGCAGGTCACGACTTCGGTGGTTTGGCAGCTGCACGCCATATAGCCTATCTCAGTCCCTGGTGCTTACGCATAGACCTCCATCCAGTATCCTACGACTAGTCAAGAATTCATCATCAATGTTCCAGCCTGTCCATTGCATGTGGAAATGAGACGTAGGCCCTCGAAGGACTGCATAGGCCACCGTTAGCTAATTCCATACCAGAGTAGACCAGAGTAGACCCCAATAAACCCCGTCTGTACGAATGCAGTGCCTCGATGTGACCCGCAATAGGATCTACCCTGTACAAATAACTTGCGGGCATCGGAGATTCGAACCATGACTTCACGCAGGTAAGGACAGTCGCAGAATCTAGTTTGTGTTACATTCGCAACTCGTTATATGAAGAATATGAGAGTACTAAGCTTCGTGTTCGAGAGGTTGAAGGTCATGACACTGGATCTATTGTGTAAAGCAACCCAGATCGGGAGCTGCAGAATCGTGCAAGTGAGTAGAGCCGGGTCTCCGGCGCACCGGGCGCCTGAGTCTCGTGTTATAGTTACTCGCCACCTCCATGAGCTCTTCCGACCTTCAACGCAACTAATTGTCGTACTCGGACTTCTGTGCCCATATTTCTCAGAATTTGAAGGGGCGAAGCTGACGCACACGCGATAATATCCTCTCCTGTGCTCCAAACATTCTCGCTAGCCTTAATGTCACTCCCGCCGACAAGCCCGCCCTCGACACCACGCACCGCCGGCGGCGCACGCACGGCTATTCCTCGTCCACCGCCCTCTCCGCTCCGTCCAATCTCGCCCACCTCCGTCCGGTCCTCGCCTGCGTCCACGCCCCCTGCGTCGCGGCGGCCGTCCGCTTTGCACACACCGGGAGCTTCGATTCCTGCCACGCCACCGCCTGGCGAGCGGCCGAAGACGCGCGCGCGAGACCTGCTGCGAAAGCATTATGGACTGGGTATTGGGCCTCCGCCTCCGTCTGGGAAGCCTGCGGACCCGATGGACCTTGGTGAGTCGTATGGTGGTATATGCGAGGTAGCTTGGGATTGAATGCGTGTAGACTCTCCGGCGTTTGATGCGAAGGCGTATTACGAGCAGCTCATCACGACGTCCTCCCTGCCGATGCTGCTGAAGAGGGAGAATGATCTGTTGACAGGTACGACCGTTGAGCTTTTCTTTCCTCCGGTGCGCTCATTCTCGTTCCCAGAGATCCGCCAATTAGACAGCGAACGACAGTCGCTAGTCTACAACCATCATCATGAACTTATTGCTGCGAGCGATACGATAGCTGCTGTGAGTACTGCTGACTCTACCCGTTGATCACGTTCGAGATCTGAATAAGGGGCAATTGCGTAGATGAAGTCAAGAGCAGAGAACCTCGACGCTGATCTCGACTTACTGCGAGCTGCGTTCTCTGAGATCTCGCGGCTCTCGTCTGACATCTCGACCGTATTCCGACCCGATCAATCTTGAGTGCATTCTTGGAACTAGGCTAAGTTGATCGGAACCCAGGATACCAATCTTTGTCTCGTCAGAGCACATCAACGCAGATGGACTGGAATGCGCTTGCAACAACTCAATCGAGCCTTGCAATCGACGCGCTGGGTCAAGATGGACACTCCGATACCCCACTGTTATTGTTCCCTCTGGCATTCAGGTGCCTCAGGGGGCCGTGGTTTGCAATCACTACAAGTATTGCTGCAGGTGACAGAGAGACTACCTTACACTACTTATACATGACACAGGTCCCGGAAATATTGGATTTACTATAACCACCCGAGGTGGCCTATGAGAAGGGAGTTCGGATACTTCATTGCAGGGAGCCATTGACCCATACATCGACTTTCTCGTCATAGAAAGCGACGTACCCCTTGATTTCAGCGCACTCCAACTGAGGGCTTCGATACCACCACACGATATTCTCTGCGAGCGATCCATCAGGCAAACTGATACTGTAGTAGTTTGCTACCCCCTGATGAACTGCGGTAAGTGACCAGGGAAGAGCAGCTCTAACGGACCGGTGAAGGCGTACTTTGTAGGGGCACTGAGTCGTAAGATCGGAAGGTACGAGAAGATCCATCCTGCAATCCGTCTTCGGAATATACGTCCGCACAGACAGAGAGGTCTCGAAGAGAAGCCTCGGTTTGGTGGTATTGGCGACTTCGACCCCGTTTACGACCACACGAACGTGGCGAGACGATTGCAGGACGTCCACTCGCTTATCACACAGCATATATCAGCGCCGTTCCTAAGGAAATGGCGACCTAAGACCAGTTCACCTTGTACGGGTCCTTGGGGTGGACGAAGATCTGTTCTTCTTCCTCGAACCATGCGTCCACCGCTCCGAACGGTATGAGAGTGAGCCCCTCGAAGTCGCCGGTATGGTACTGCCGCACTACGCCCTCCGCTTTCCTGCCATCGACAACCAAGTCGTATTCAGTGAGATTTGGGTCATTTTGCTTCTCGTGCGCCTTGAGATACTCCTTGGGCACGTCCGCCGATTCGAAAAAATACGTCGGATAATGAGGTTTCTGCCATCTATCATGATAGGATTAGGGGCCACGGTCCATGGACGTCCTCCGAGAGCAATCTTATAGGAATCGACATGCTTACACGAGCTTCGCCTTCGTCGTATCCACGAGCCATGTCCCGTTGAACAAGACTCGTATGCGCTTTTGCGAATCCTCGATGTGCGGGGTCGTGAATGGAGGTGCCATGATTACCAACCGCCGAGACCGAGGGGAGCCGCCACAGTAATAGGATGGCAGCCGGCCCGGAAAGGCAACGCCACGATCATGTGACAAATGCGTGATGCGCGCAGCTCGATAAGCGCCAGTGCTTACACGGTGATCGTCTTCACTGCTTGTGTCGTTCTGGAGACGTGCTCTTGCGTTCACTGCAGATACACTTGACTTTCCAGTCATCACGCTCGGGAGGCGACCGACAGGAACAATACCTCTTGATGGCTGGCGGTTTTGGGGACGACGTCATACACGATAGCGAGGACGAGGATTACTTGTCGATGCCTCCTGCAGCCCAAGCAAAGGTCCGGGAAGAGATCGTGTGTACGCACATTCTTTTGATCTCCCCTTTACGTTTCCCGTTGCTGATGCTCAGCACGAACAGCATCATCTATTCAGACAGCGCAATCTTCTCACCTACCGTCCGCACTGCCTCTAGCGAGTAGCCCACAAACAAACATATCTGCTTTCACAACATCCCACAACACGACGCGTTCGCTGATCGAACCAGATACAAGTTGGGCTAGCGATGTATCACCAGGTTCTGCCCCGAAGCCAGCGGGTCGTCCGCGACCAAGGCCGATCCAGAAGGGCTCGGCAGCATATCACGCGGCACTGTCCAGTCTCGAGAACGTTCAGCAGGACCCATTGCTCATAACGCCTCGTAACACCATTTCTACCACGAATCGTATCTCCAGTCCCCTCCCAGCCTCATCTCGTACGGGTGATACGGAGCCCGCCAGCGAAGCACCAGAGCCGTCGTATTCGTATGGTGTCGCTGAGCGCGCCAAGCTTCGTGCGAGGTCTCACGCATCAAAGACGCAGAAGTCTCTGGCGCTAGCAGACGATACTGTTGGCTTGAGCTCAGACGAGGGGGAGAGTGCACTCAAGAAGAGCGCTACCAAGAAGAAGACCAAACTTCCCCGAGATGACCCGTTTTTGAAAGCGGCACAGCCAAAGGCTGGTCGGGCATCGAGTTCTACAGCGGCGCCACAATCTTCGGAGCTTGCTCCTGTCGAGATCATCGATCTCATCACCCAGCTTCCTCCCTCCGATCCTCCTCTTTACTCTTCGTCCGGCGTTCCTGCTGGTTCGCCACCCGCGCCACCTGCTCCAGTTGCTGTTCACGAAGACGACTTAGCATCTCCTCTGGTGAATGCTGCGCGCAAGCGCAAGCGGCCACGGCCCTACAACGCACTAGAAGATGACTCGGACGGTGTAGATGACTTTCTCTTGAAGCCGCCGAAGGCGAAAGAGATTGCTTTAGCAGCACCGCCACCGTTCTTCGTTGGTTCATCTCAGCCCTCTGAAGCGCCTGTCGGCTTACCGGTGACTGCACCGTCGAGCGGCAATCTCAATATAGAGGCTGGGCCGTCGAGCCCAGTGTCGAAGCCGAAGCCCAGTAAGAAGAGAGGCAAGCGGGACGATGATGGCGACGAAGACTGGGCGGCGGAGACGCGACCAAAGAGTAAAGTGAAGTCGCGCAAGAAGGTCGCTGTTAGTGATGACGAAGAATGGGACCAGGCAGCTGTATCGAAGCGCGGGAAGAAAGGGAAAGGGAAATCAGATGGGAAGCCCAACGGCAAGACAGCCAAGAAGAAGAAAGAGTCGCCTCGAAAGACGGTCGAGGTTGTCATTGACAGACAAAGCCCGCCTAAAGGTCCTCATGTCACTTTCGAAGACGAAGCTTTGGGAATTGTAGATGCAAGCGTAGCCTTCGATATCGACCTAACGCCTCCCCCTCCGTCCCCTTCAAACCGTGATCCCTCTCCGGCTTTGCTTCCCTCACCAACGAAAGTTGCGCATATCGAACGACCTGATTCGGGCTCTGGGAACTCGCCAGCCGGCACCAAGGAACAACCTGGTACGAAAGGCAAGAAGCGGAATGCGTCCTCTAGCAATCCCACATCATCAAACTCTACAACGCATAACCTCGCCGAAGATGATGACGACAGTCCCATCTGTCACACTTCGAAAGGCAAGGGCAAGAAGCGAGCTGTGGCTTTCTCGGATGATGAGCACGACGCAGAACCTAGCGCACATGCTTCACCGTCTTCTGCCGAATCCTCTCGTACCAAGAGACGACGAGAGGAGAAGGAAACGACTAAGGAGAACCAGGAACCCACGAGTGCTGCATCTTTCATACCTGCCAGACCTGCAGCTACTCCCGCCTCGGTCTCCAAGATCTCGGGTTCCTCGCGCACACATTCCATAGCACCCGGAAAATTGACACCCATGTCCGAGCTCATCCGCAAAGTGAACTCGCTCCCTGGCTCACCTTTCGCTTCTCCACGGCCGACCTACTCCCCGTACCTCAAAGCCTCTAAGAGCGTCCTGAAGCGCATTGCCCCGCTCCATCCCAATCGGCGCACGCCTCCCCCACCCCCTCCGCGCCCGCCTCCGCCGAAGAAGACGAAGAAGCAGATAGAGCTCGAGGAGAAGTGGGAGATGGAGCTCGAGGAAAGTGTGGATGGTTGGTACTGTCTCCCCGAGGACGAGAGAGCGGCGCTGCGGAAGGCAAAGAGGGACATGGAGATGGGATTCGAGGACTAATGGTGAATCACCTTCACGGACATGTGTTATGTATCCTTAGCGGCTTGTTACTGTAACATTCATACATTTCCTGCACATTGTTCGTTGCACTTGCCGTCCGTCGTACCCGAGAGAGCATAATCGAACGACGTCAGCTTCCATATGCGGGCAAGCGCATGCACCATGCACAGCGTCTGCAGCACCCTGTGCCACGAATATCGCCCATACACAGGCTCGGGCGCGGATTTCTTTGCTGCGCGCGAATACCGCTTCGCTGCTTCTTACCATCACCGTCAAGTGTCGTGCCCGCACCCCTCTCAATCCTTCTAGATGTCGGTGGCAGAATCGACGCCGCTGGCGCACGCGATAGGCAGTATCAAGTTCCAGCTGAAAGACGCGTTCTGGGCGCTGTCGTCGTGCATATGCCAGCAATCCGCGAAAATCAAGATTAACGGGCGAACTTGTGAGTGGTGTCGTGCCGTGAAACTGCGGAATGTGCGAGAGACTTAGCGCGGGGTCCTAGTCAAGATCGTCAAGGTCCTCGGAGAAGGCGGGTTCTCGTTCGTCTATCTGGCCCAGGATGAGCACAGTGGGGTGCGTGTTCTACGCTTTGCGTTTCAAGTTGCATATTAATATGACGAATCATGACAGAGGCAGTTCGCGCTTAAGAAGATTCGGTGTCCAAGCGGGAGGGAGGATGTGAAGCAGGCTATGCGAGAGGTTGAGGCATACAGGCGTTTCAAGTGAGTCTTCACTACCAGCACCTTGCACATACCTCACCTTGTCCACAGACATCCCAACATCATCCGCATCTTGGTATGCTAACTCGTCTTGAACCTATGAAGTGTTTAGTTGATCGCTACGTAGGACTCAGCCGTCGTGCAGGACCCTAACGGCGAGGGTCAGATTGTGTACCTATTTCTGCCTCTGTACAAGGTGGGCTCATAGAGTGCTTTCCGGTGCGCGTGCTCAGACACAGGTGGTACTCAGCGAGGAAACCTCCAAGATGCTATTAATGCCAACACCATCAATGGCACACACTTCGCGGAAGCCGAGATGGTGCGGCTCTTCAAGGGTACCTGCGAGGCCATCCGTGCTATGCACGACTACCGCGCGCCCCTCGGAACAACCTCTCGGGAGAACCAGTCCTCATCTACCCGCCGACTCAGCGGAGAGCAGCAAGAGCGGCACTCAGAGGAAGAGGAGATGTTCCCCCATCCTGAGGGTGATGTGGACGGCGGCTTCTCATACGGAGGCCCTGGCGGAGGTTCGTCCGTCCCGCTCATGACGAAGCATGAACCAGAGGAGGGGGAAACTATCTTCGATGGCGACGAGGAGCTCAACCGAATACAGCAGAATGGCAATGGACGTGCGGAAGACGGGCAGGCAGAGCTCGTGCCGTATGCACATCGTGATTTGAAGCCGGGGTACGTCGATTTGTACCAATTGTGCGACTTACTCTCAAGTTATCACTCTCCAGGAACGTCATGATCGCAGACGACGGGTCTCCCATCTTGATGGACTTCGGCAGCGCGATGAAAGCGCGTATCAAGATTGAAAACCGGTCGCAAGCGTTGCTTCAACAGGTGTGTATTCCGTCTACATGTCCCTGACCGGCATTGACAATGGCTGTAGGATATTGCCGCAGAGCAGAGCACGATGGCGTATCGCGCGCCAGAGCTCTTTGATGTCAAGACCGGCATCACCCTCGACGAGAAAGTCGACATCTGGGTACGTTCTCCCGGATCAGCGTCTAGCCGCTGTACTCACTTGCACACGCAGTCCCTCGGTTGCACGCTCTACGCCCTCGCGTACTCGCATTCTCCGTTCGAAAACATGCAGACAACAGAACAGGGCGGCTCGATAGCGATGGCGGTCATGAATGCGCAGTACAAGCACCCAGACTCTGCGTACTCGCAAGGACTCAAGAACCTCATCGACAGCATGCTGAAGATCAACCCAGCGGACAGACCAGACATCCATAAGGTATACTACTGCCTTCCATGTAGTTTGGACAGTATCTAATGTGATGTATTTGCAGGTCATCGAAATAACGGACCAGGTGCTGCAGAGCCTGCGATAGCATTTCATGCATATGGGCGCTGTGATCTCCTTCTCTATTATTTATTCGTTGCCATAGGTATACGCAGCGGCAGCGCTGCGACAAGGATACATCCCTAGGTCATGGACATGAATGCTATTTTCGCTGCTACGAGGCGGGGACCTCGCTGCGCTTGCGTTTGGGCTTGTCGCCCTTTTTCTTGAGCGATGTGACATCGGCTTTCTGTGTAGCCTGGGCCTTCCTTGTCGGGGTTTCCGTCTTTTCAATGCGTGATGATCTCGAAGATTTTGCGACGGCGCTCTTTGTGGCAGGAGTTTGCGGCTGCGTCTTCGACTTCGATCTTGACGGAGAGTCTCGCGAAGTCGACGCAGGTTTTGCTTTGGGGGTTTTAGATGGAGATGCACCCTCCGTCGGAACATCCGCATTGGCTGTAGATTCCACCTTCCGCTTCTTTTTCGGTCTCGACGCCTCCGCGTTTGACTCGATGGCCTCCGACTTAGAAGTGGCGGCGGCGACAGCCTTCTCCTTCCGGGCTTTGGCCTTAGCCTGCATGACCTTTTGCTTTTCGCGCTTCGCCTTGATCATGGCTTGCTTAGCCCTCTAAAAGACTCTGAGTGTCGTGCGTAAGGACAGGGTGAAAGTACATACCCTCTTCTCGGCGCGCTTCGACAGCTTCTTGCCTTCGTCCTTGACGGGAGGTGTGTTGAGAAGATCCCTGATGTCGTCCTCAGGGCGTGCTGCTCCGGCGAGTTTCACAAATCGCTCATAGCGGCGCATGTGGGCCTGGACACATGTGAGGAGCTGCAGTATGTAGAATGGGATAGCACGAACCTGCGATGCTTTGTGTACTTCCGCCATAGTCGTGTTCTTCAACATTTTCCCTGGGCAAACAATGCATGCTTTGATTTCGGGGTCAAGGGAGACGACGTATACTGGATTTGCCAGAGCTTCGGTGATGGTCAAAGGTGGCTGGTCGTCTTCGTCCGACTTCTCGTCTTCCTCGTCTTCATCACTCTGCTCCTCTTCTTCTCCATCCTCCAAAGCGTCCCCTTTCTCCTCCAATTCTTCTCCAGATACTGCGCCATCTTGTGAGGCATCCTCATCGCCAGACTCTTCGTCTGAGCTCGAGTCGGATTCGTCCGAGTCCGTGTCATTCAAACCGAGGACCTCCTTCATGTCTTCGTCCAGACCAAGCTCTTCCTCCTCCTCCTGCTTTCTCTGTCTCTTTTCTACGCGTTTGAACATCTTCTCATAGAATAATACTGATCAAAGGTGGAGAGTCAACTCAGAGCAGAAGTTTCAAGTCAAGCCCCCTCGAGAGGCGCCCAGTTGCGACAAACAAATTGGGCGCTTAGATGTGGTCACGATCGAGATAATCACGTGGGAGAATCGCGATCCAATTTTACTTTCCTGAAATGTCCTTCAGATATTCTCTTCAGCTACGCTCAGCCACCTTCAGGATATCACCTTCTGAATGCATCGCCGCAGCGTCCAATGTCTCGCGGAAATCTCCTCTAGAGTTGCGAGCCCAAGCAAGCAGGTCAACGTCTCCGAGTCACTCTTGAATCGTCGCCATGCATCCTCCCAAGCCGTAGGAAAGGGCAAATTATTGTCCCTCAAGTCGGACCATCTGAAGGATGTCGCCAAACTCATCGTGAGAAAGTCTTCTCCAAAGGCCAGGGCTCGACAGAAGATCTCAAAGACACCACAAGACACGGGACGGAGACTGCGTCCCGACGTCTTTCTGCCTGAAAAAACCGAGTTCTTATCGTGCAGGGAGGATGATCCTTGGCAGTCGGATCTGGATCTCTCCGAGCCGGAGGCTGCTGGGAAATATAACATATCCCGAGGCACCTATTTGGAAGTTCGCAGGTGCGTTACGCGTTCTCGGACATATGCGTTCAAGCGTTGAATCTGTTCTCACAGGAATAACGCCGTCGTACATTCCGTTGCCGTCGACGTCGTTGCACACGACGGGCGCTGGATGATTCTTGCATTGACGACTTCCGGGGAAGTATGGCCCTGTCGTGAAGACGATGTGCAATTTCGCATTCCGGGTTTTACCGACAAGAACGTCGTTATGAAGGTCGGGTCGGAAGCATTTACTGAAGAGCCAGTTGCCGTCCAGGCTCGTATCAAGCTCTTGAAGCAAATGCGGGACTTCGACAGGTTGGTCGAGCTCCGGGCAGCAGAACTCATGCCGAGGCTCCGCACTGTCTACGACCACTTCAAGGCTGCGGACCCAGGACAATGGTCTTCGGTGACTTTGTCCGAAGTGGCGAAGTACGTGGACCCCAAGACGGAGCGTCCTCACGTCAGTACCATGTTCGCTATCCACAAGTACCTCTTTAGGAAGAGTGCACACTTCGTTCCTAGTTCCTCCGGCTTCCTGGAGTCGCAGAAGTTCCTCCTCCGGCCGCAGAACCACATAGAAGATGCGGAGTTCGTTAATGACTTGGTCATCCGACGGGATCATCGCCTAGAGGAGTTTGCAATGAAGGCTATGGAGTATATCAAGAAGGCTCAGAAGCTCCAGGAGGAATCATGGAATGAGCCACCGACCATCCAGCCAAGCACGGTCCCAGGGTTCACGGAGGATGAAGCGCGCATCCTGCGCTTCCTCGACCATACTGTCCGCGCGGTGAAAGCCGTACAAATCGATCCCTTCATTACGCAGCAGGCTGGTATTCTGAAGAAGATCCATGTGTACGACGAGCTAGTCAACACTGCTCTGACACAGCGTTTCATGATGGATCTGGGGCTTCTTGCACCGTGGCAGGAGCAGATCGGCCGCGAGTACCTGACGAGTGCTGAGACTTCAAGCCAATCTCAGAAACTCGGCGCCGATGATGTCAGTCCTGTTGTGACTCTCGCATCCACTACCTCTCGACCTCTGGGACCGCAAGGTCTATACTCGCTTGACCCGGTCGAGTCACTCCGACATGACTTCAGCAATATGCCCGTGTATGTTATTGACGATTATGGTGCCCAGGAACTTGACGATGGTATCTCGGTGGAGCGCGTACCCTCTGAACCCGGAAACATCTGGTTGCATATCCACATTGCCGATCCCACTGCCGTCCTTTCCCCCACCAGCGACGTCGTGAAGGATGTATCCCGAAAGTTACAAACTGTCTACCTTCTCGATCAGACAATACCCATGTTGCCCGATACCGAACCATTCACGTCTATGAGTCTGGGCGCACGGAGCGCGCGGACTGGACAACCAGAGCCTGCGATGTCTTTCAGCATCAAAGTAGGCACAGACGGTGACATTTTGGAAACCAAGGTCCGGCCAAGTGTTATCAAGAACGTCCATATTCTCAAATATGACGACGTTGATGTGGCCTTAGGGTTCCCGAAGCTCAAACCGTATAGCCCATTCGGAGACAGTCCACCCCCACGCCCTTCGCAGCCGCTTGAACAGTCGGTAATTGATGACATGACCGGTCTGCAGGAAGTAGCCCGCCGAATGGTAAAGAAGCGCTACGACGCAGGTATCATGGCCTTCACCGTGCCCAAAGCGACTGTCGGACTCTCTCCTACACCTCTACCTCTTGTACCGGAACAATTCACGCGACCGTACGAATGCCGCGGTTTTCCGAAGATCACGTACTACGTGCAGAACTCTCTGGATAACGTTGAGGGTTCGCGCGGTATGATCGCGGAGGCCATGAAGCTTGCGTGTCGTGCGGCCTCGCGGTTCTTCGCCGAGCGGGGCCTGTCCGGTATCCGCCGTGCTGTCGGGCCGATGCATCTCCAGGATGAGAGCGCCCTGGACCGTCTCCTGTCCTTGCGGTCGGAACAAGGCTACGTCGACTACGCTGCCTGTCTTCAGGCGGGTGTTGTTTCGACAGGTGCAAAGTACACCCTGCGGCCGGAAAGCCACCATCTACTTGGTATCCCTGAGGGTGAGGGGTACATGAAGGTCACGTCCCCGCTCCGGCGTTTCCAGGACATGATTGCACACTGGCAGATCAAGCACGCATTGCTGCATCCAGAAAAGCCCGCCCTCTTCCCGGACGAGTGGTTGGAAAACGTGGCCCAGGAGATTGCCACGAGGGAATCTACCCTCAAGAAAATCTCGTGGCACCAAACGCTGTGGTACGCGCTCAAGCGCGTGGAGCGGGCGAGGATCGAGCGGCAGAAGGGCGTGGACAGCGAGCACTATCCGCTGGATAACCTCACGGGCGTAGTCTACCAGCCTCCAGTGAAGAACGTGACCACGAACGCGTACCAAGGTGTTGTGTACATCCCGGCCCTCGGCATCAAGGCGTTCCTGGTCAACTTGACTGCGGAGCAGAAGTACAATATCGGAGATGAACTGCCGATCCAGCTCGGGGAGATCCAGTTCGGTCTGCGGACGAGGGTGGACGCTAGTCCCAGGGGGTGAAGGAGTGTCTGCTGCTGGCTTTCAGCGTGTATTATCCCGGTAGACTGACTCATGCAGCATAACCGTATTCGTATACCGCTATAACACTGCTTTCATATAACTGCTTAAAATGACATGGAGCTGAGGGAAAGAACAAAACCGTGTCCTCGGGACTCGGCATCACCTGAACGAAAAAAACTGTTTCAACCCGTTGTTTGTTGCTCAGCGGTGCTCCGCGTGCGTTAAAGACTTGAAGTGATCATGCGTACCAAGGCGTACCAGCATGTCTCCTGCCATCAAACATGTATTTCGTGAGTCCAAGAATTGGGTTTAACCAAAAATGACACAGTAGGATCAGTGCATCAGGAGAATATTACTTTGACTTCGATGCCTTTCGCGCTACTTTCAGGCGCTTCTGCGGCTTTGCTGCGCGCACAAGGCCGCGACAGCCCTGAAAGGCTCGAAAAGCGCGCTAAGCCAGTGCTGTCACACTCTGTCCTTTACCAAGTCTTTAATAGACCAAGCTAAAGCAGCCTCCATTGAAGATACTTGAGACGTGAACTCGCGCGCAGTCTAAGTTTTAATTTGCCAGGCAACAAGCTCCCGCCGCAACCTGGTCATTGACCAAGGCATGTCCTGCCTGAGGCCGCGCGCCACATTCCTGTCTCAAGATGTCATCTCACCTAAGCCGTAACTAACTTTCGGCACAGCACACAGGATGCCACCACACCCTGTAACTGACCTGGTACAGCGCACAAAATCTCATCTCACCCTGCAACTGACCTCGCACAGCGCACAGAACACAAACACAACGCGCCCCTTCCGGATTACTGAGCGCCTGTTCTATTAGGGCGAATGGTATGTGGTATACTTTCTACAACAAACGTCCATCCCCGAAGTAGCGGTGCACCGGGACTAATCAAAGTGCCTGCGACGATAATGGATCTGAGACTTCTTGGGCTGCACCATCATGCACTGCATACCATCGTCAGCAAGCACGCACACGCGACTGCAGCGGGCAGAACATACCGTGTAGTCAGGCTCCGGGAACGGCTGGTCGAGGCGCAGCTCGAGCCTGCGGACGAGCGACGCGACGACGGTGCCGACCTGGAGGAACGCGAACTGCTCGCCGATGCAGCGGTGGCGCCCCGCGCCGAACGGCAGGTACGGGCTCTCCGTGCCCTTGCTCACGAGCCCGAACCCAAAGTCGACCTTCGTGCCCTCGTCGTACTCGCGCTGCGCCATCGCCGCCGCGCCGTCCTGGTCGTACCAGCGCGCGGGGTCCCACTTCTCCGCGTCCTTCCACGTGAGCGGGTCGACCTGGCTGAGCGCGGGCGACGCGAGCACGGTGTGGCCCGCGGGCACGACGTACACGCTGTCCTCGGACGGCGCGGCGAGCGACGGCGGCACGGGCAGCGCGCTCTTCACCTTGCGCATGATGCTGTGGATCGGCGGGTGCAGGCGCAGCGTCTCGCGGATCACCGCGTCCAGGACGGGCAGCTTCTTCAGGTCCTCGTACTCCATCGCGCGGAACTGGCCCTCGCCCTGGCCGAAGTGCTCGACCTGCTCCTGGTACAGCGCCTCACTGCGCAGGGATGTTAGACGATATACGCGGCGAGGAACGGTGGGAACGTACGCAATCTCCGGGTGCTCGGCGACGTGCAGCATCGTCCAGGCGGTAGAGGAGGAGCTCGTGTGCTGGCCTGCCATCAGGAGGGCGATCATGATGTGCGCGATCTCGTGGTCTCGCAGAGCCCGTCCATCGCGGTAACGCTGCCGCGCCAAGGAAGACATGACATCGTCTTCGTCCTGTCGACGGCGACGTAAGCCCTTCTCTATCCTGGGAGCTTTTGACGCAAAGACATACCGACCCGCCAGAGGCTCTGCGGTTGCGCAGGATGCTCTGGTAGAACTCGCTCATCTTGGCCTGCGCAGCGTCCCGCTTGCGGTAGCTCTCGAGCGGGAGGTCCTCGAACATCCAGTGCAGCGGTGTGAATCCGTGGTCGAGGTCCGAGTACAGGTGCGCGAAGCCCTTGTCCATGTTGTCGCGGATCTCCTTGCCCTGAAGCGTGCGCGACGCGGTCAGGATCGTCATTTCCGCAAACGTCTTCATGGTGTCGAAGGAGCCCCACTCGTTGATGTCGTTCATCTGGTAGATCAGGAACGTGGGGTCGGTTTTGAGGAAGCCGTGCACCTCCTCCTCGATCATGCCCACGTAGGCGCGGAACTTGTCCAGCGTGAGCGAGACCTTGACGAACTTCTTCTGCTCCATCAAGATCTCGTTGGGCACATCGTACACGACGTCTTTGCCGAAGATGGGGTTCGTGAGCGGCTGGGAGGACGTCAGACGTGTGGGCGGGACGGAGAGAAACGGACACGCACAGCGTAAACGTCCTCAGCAGCAAGCACGGTGTGCTTTCCGCCGAGAACAAAGTCGTTACCCTTCGGGCCGAGCGCTACGGTGACACGTCGACCCAAGAGAATGAACGTGAAGACATTTCCGTGCTGCGCAGATAATACGATCAACGTCGCGCAACTAAGAGGCCAGAAGTAACGTACTTTCTCCCTGCACTTGGTGAAGAACGCGATAGGATCCTTTCCGTATGCGGGCGCGGATCCTACGAACGGGATCCAGTGGAACACCAGAGGCGGCAGTGAACGATCACGAGGGAGCTTTGGTTCAGGATCAGCACAGGACCGGCAGAGTAAGAAGGAACGCACGTACCAGCTGGTATAGGGCATTCAGAGCCACTGCAAGGAGGGGTATATTGATCAGAGCGTAAAACAAGTAGCGCGGAGACGGGAGCGCCTGAGCAATGTATCCCGACCACGGCTCGATCAAGGTAGCGTTGAACGACATCGTGGCAGCTGGGGTGAACGACGCTGCTGCTCCGATGGACGTTATGGTCAACGTTGAAGCTGACGGTGAGGACGACGGAGGAGCGGGAGCTGCGGTGGGAAGTGCACCGTGGCTTTACCACGAATATTTGAAGGATTGACGCGCCATAATTCGCCGGCGCCAATGGCCATCGAACGATTCCGTGTTTGGATCCAGAAGCGTCTAGCCACAAAAGTCTCTCTCCCAGACTCCGCAAAACATACGACATCTTACGAGTGAAAGAAATTCATCTCGTGGGCACGGCAACACTCCCATGGACGCATGCGATTCGTGTCGCAGTATATTCTTGACAGGTACGGACGTGTTGACATAAGCAGACGATGAGATACAGTAAGCATAGCTGGCGTACAGCAACGGGCAGACAGCGCGATACATACGACATGGGGGAAGGGTGCATGAATCTGAGAAGCATGGAACATGGATATCACCATATACAACAACGCCTGCGCCCTTTGATCGTGCATTGAATAAGTACCATTAAGTAGAAGGAGAATAAGAAAGCGACGACGAACACCTCTCCCTCTCATGCCTCCCCGGTTTCTGGGACAGGGAAAGAAGGCACACCATCCGGCCGCTCACCGTGCACGCGCAGGCGGTACAGGCAGGTGAACTCCTTGCCCCAGTTGCTCTTCACCATCAGCACGACGACGCCAAAGTCGAGCCCGAGCTCCTCCATCTCCGGGCGGACGGGGAACGTCTGGATGTGCCGCGGCCCGTGGATGTCGTACACAAAGTCCGCGACGCGCACGTACTCCGCGTCCCGCGGGAGCGTGCCCGGGTACGGCCCCTCCTCCTCGCCCGTCTCCTCGCGCGCCTCGCGCCACGCCCGCAGCGCCGCGAGGTTCTCCGCGCCCTCGACGAGCCCCCACAGCTCCATCTCGCGCGGCGCCGAGCGCATGTCCGTCGCGACCTCGCGCGGCACATGGTCGACCGTCACCGCGTCGATGCGCACCGGCTCCGCGAGGCTCACCGCGAGCTGCCCGCGCGCGCCGCCGAACGGCCAGCAGTGCCCGTTGTGCGTCTCGTGGTGTAGCGCCGTCACGGGCGGGCGGCCGACCGCGACACCGCGCCCTGTCAGCACCCCCGCGATGCGCCCGGCGAGCGACGCGGGGCGCACCTCGAGCGTCTCGCTCGTCAGGCTCGGGATCACGAGCGCGCCCGCCGAGTTCAGCGCGTAGTCCGCCCGCGCGACGTCGTCCTTGTACACGCGCGCCACCGCGTCGTCGACCATCTGCGACACGAGCGAGTTCACCTCGAGCCCGTCCGCGGACTTGAGCGTCACAACCGAGCCCACGCCCGTGGCACCAGAAGCCAGCTTCTGCCACCATGCCGCGCCGCTGCCTCCGCCTTTCCCCAGCTCGAGCGCCTCCTTCACGTCGCTCTCCACGCTGCCTATACGCTCCTCCAGAGCGCGCAGCTTTGCGCGGGCTTCTTCGTCGTTCGAGGATGTCGGAGCACTCGGGGTCTCGCGCTGTCGCTGCTGCTGTGCCTGGACTTGCGCATGGAGAGACGCGATCTCCTGCCGGAGCGCCTTGAGGCCTTCCGTCGACGTCGTCCGGAGCGAGCTCTCGAGGTCCATGTTCCGCCTGCTCTCCTTCTCTATGCGCGACTCCAGCGAGCCGAGCCGCCCAGCGAGCTCGGCCTGGCTCCGCACATCGCCCTCGTGCCACACGCGGGTGCGTTCGGTGTCGAGGGAGAGTCCTGCGACGACGTTCTCAATCCGTTGCAATCGTGTGGAGAAGGCGGTCAGATCTGCGGCCGGGATGTCGGGGGCTTGGAAAGGCTCGGGACGGTGCGTCGAGGAGGGCAGGGAGGGAAGGTCAAGCCAACCGTGTTGTAGCGCATAGCATGCAGCGTAGATGGTGAGCGCGATGACGATGTATTTCGCTAGAGGTATCGGGTCGATCCTCGACACTGCTCGAACAGGCTTGTGCACCACCAAATCAAACGATGCACCGAGCACCTTGCCGATAAAACGAGTGATAACAGCGAGCACACTCATTGCGAGTTGGAGCAGTGCCCACGCAAGTCTGAATAGTCGATTGACTCCCCGCCCAAGCGCTGCACCAATAGAGAAGGACGCCCGTGTTGGCGGGAGATGTGTGCCGTCTACTAATGGGGGTTCGTCTTCATCCGCTTCTGATATTGGATCCAGCTGTCTCTCGACATCCATCGTGTCCTCTCCGCGACTGTAATCCGTAGGTGGTATAGAGCCTCGGGCGGACGTCCGTGATGTCGGCGGAATTGATCCCCGCGCCAACGATGCCTCCCGGAATATCGAGGTATCGCGAAGTGACCGCTGCGCATAATGCTGAGGTTTAATAAATACGGAAGACATACGATGATCCATACCTGCTCGCTAACATGCTCCTCCGAGTCGCTGCTCTCTCCTTCCTGCTCATCCTCTTCCTGACCGCCATTTTGCCCAGTCCTCCTCCTCCTCTTTCTCCGCCTGTCCTGCCCTACCACCGGGAGCGACGTGAGCGGGGGGCCGCCCAGGCCGGTACTCCTCTTCCCCTTCTTTCTGCGCGCCCGCTTGTCGTCGCCAGAGAGGTCGTCGTCAGACTCATCCACGTCCGAGATCGATGGACGATACGCCCTGTTGTCCTCCGAGATCTTCCCGCGCTTGTGCGTGCCATTTGTGCGGTAGGACTTCTGAGCGGATGCAGACTGGTACTCACGCTCTTCGTTGGAGTAGTCATAGCTGGAGTGCTCTTGTGACGCTTCTGGCTCCTGCGGTTGGCGTAACAGGAATTCCACGGGCGGTAATCGCTTTGCTGCGTCCAGAATTGTAGCGAACGGACTCTTTCCGCGATATTGTGTGTCGGGACGTTCCTCTTCGCCCTCAGAGTCGGGGACACGCTGTGCTGATTGGGTTTTGGAAATTGGGCGCGGAGCGCGGGCGGCACCGCCTCTAGATGGCGGAGGGGCCAGGCGGCGGTTCATGGTGGACTGGGTCTCCTTCTCATACTCGACGGAGGAGCTCCGGGGCACATTAGGCTTGCGCACGCCGGACGTCCAGGCGTCGTTTGGGTTTGTGGGGGGTGGCATGCTGTCGTCTGCGGATGTAGCGGCCTGGTAGAACGCACTAGCAATCTGGACCGAGGTGTCCTTCACAGCCCACTTCTCGGGGTGTGGCGTTACGCCCGTGTGGGGGCCTGCCGCACCTGGGCGCGGCTGCTGGGCCTGCTCGCGCTGCTTGAGCCGGGCGAAGCGGACTAGTGCAGGCTCGTCCGGGTTGTCCTCCTGCGCGTGCTCGCGCTCGCCGGACTTGTCTTGCCTGGGCGGGGAGCGCGTGCTCAAGGAGGGTGCGCTGCGCTGCAGTCAGGACTCGCTCATGTCTATGCGCGGCTCGAGGACGCACCCGTATGCGTAGGAAGCGGGCACCGCGCGCCGCGGGGGAGAATTTGCGCGGCGGTTGTGGTTTGGGTTGGGTTTGTTGAGGAAGGTGTGGTGATCTAGACGTCTGCCTTGACCGAGTGGAGTGCTCGCGAAGGACATGTAAGTGTGCTCTGCGGTCGCGGTTCAGTCGCCACGCGGGGAGATTGCACGAGCTGCAGCCCGCTCAACAAGCGATTATAGGGTATCAGAAAAATGGGAAACGTGGAATCAGCGATGTTATGTGGGGATATTGTTGGTAAAGTGCGCGGCGTGCAGAACGCGTGATAGGAATCGCGAGGTGACTTCATCAGAACAACGCCGTGGCCGCGCCCGCGGCTATTTGCTTCTATTTGTCTACCCTCGTCGCGCCCTTTTCCTCTTTACAAAAGCCTACAAAAGTGGGCTCCTCGCTTGGGCCAGCACCTCAGAGGTCCTTGACGACGTGAATTTGATTTATACACAAATTGTTTCAGCAGTATTCAGCAGACAAGTCCTCGGTAAGTATAGTGCCAGGCTCGCCACTGATCCCGAGGGACATCCCCTAGTATACAAACATGTTCTTTCTCAGTCTCCCAGTCAGATGTGCGCGAAAGTGTCCGTAGCCTGTGCGTGGTCAACAACGGCAGAAGGACTTATCGTCTCGAAACACTCACTTCCACGAGCAGCTTGGCAATGCCCGGTTCGCGCGACGAGTGTCCGGCGTCTGGGACGATGTGCAGCTTCATCTCGGGCCAGACCTAGAGCAAACTTGGTGATCAATATATTGCAGAGCGGCGTGACATGCCGCCTCACCTTCTTCAATGCATACGCCGTCGTGGCCTATAATGGCAGACAGTCAGCCGGGACAATGAAGCATGCCAGCGTTTACTTACAGGGCACACGACATCGTATCTTCCCTGGACAGTGACGCAAGGTATATGGCGGCTAGCAAACGTCAGATTTACGCGAGAGCACAAGGGTAAATGAATCATACATCTTGTCGATCTCCTGCTGCTCGAGCAGCTGGCCGTCTCTCATCCAGCCCTAGAGGTACCTTAAGTACAAAGGCGACTGGCGTACAGTGAAGAACGTACATCGTTGATAAAGTAGTGATTCTCAATTCGCGCGAACGCGCTGTAGCGGATTATTATAAGAAGGATCACGGCAGGGCATCGTCATTTACTCACTTTGCGAAATCATCCTTCTCAGCCTCGGCAACGTGCGCTGGGTCGACGTACAGCTTCGACGTAGACATTCTGCAGAACAGATCAAAATGTTTTCCCGGTCCGGGTAAGGCATGCATACTCCCACTTGGACCACGCCTTGGCGGCCCTGAGCCTGACCTCATCATCTTGAGAGTTGAGCTGCGCGTGGTATGCCAGGACCATGTCGTGGCGTTCGCTCTCCGGGATTGGCGCGACGAACTCGTCCCTACATACAAAAAACTGTTATGACGGCTGCGAAGGGCATCGGTAAGAAAATGCCGTACCATGCTTCGGGGAACAAATGCGAAGCACCCTCTTGGTAGAAGAAGCGCAATTCGCTTATGAATGCAGAGCTCTTTAGAATCGCCGATGGACATGGTATTATAATATTCCAAGGCTGACCTCTTGCGGAGCGTGAAGATGCCACTATAAAACAATTCGTTCATGTACATGTAGGAGAAAAGCACGGGACCTACCGAAGCACGAGAGACTTCACGCGATCCGGATGGGACTGTTTACCAGTAATCAAATAAGCCAGACCCGCCATACTTTCGATCTTGAACCTACCTGCGCATACGCCAGCGAAAGACTTGATCCCTATCCCTCATCAACACCGCTCCATCGCACATCGATCGCAAGTCACACTCACCCACGATCCTCCAAACACATGCCACTTCTCGACGCCGAGATGCTCGCGGAGCCGCTCGATGTCCTTGACGAGGTCCCACGTCGTGTTCTCTTCCAGCACGGCAGTCCTAAGCAACAGTCAGGCCTCAGGACGGCGTGCGCACGGCGAGCACGCGAAGGGATTCACGGGATGGACTTTCCGGCCCCGCGCTGGTCGAAGAGCACGATCTACGCACACGGCGTGAGCGGAAGCAGTGGTAGCAGGAGGATATTGGGCAAACCTTGTACTTTGCGGGGTTGAAGAAAGAGCGATCGCGAGCATCGGTGCCACCCCCGGGGCCACCTTGCGGGTATTGTATGAGGGACGGTGTTACTACATAGAACTCAAGCGAACGTACCGTGCAGAAAGACAACTGATGGACCACTGTCAGTGAGCTGTTGACCAGAGATCGAGGGATTCCTCCCTCACCTGGGGTTCCCTCCTTGTTTCCGCTTATCTCATAGCTAGAAAGGTGCAAAGTTACTGCCATTGCAATGGGTGAGAATGAGACCGCTCACGTACTACAAGGTATGCAGGTCAGAGACCTTGAGTTTTCCAGTCTCATACGGCTCGATGGGTGGGTACATGTCCGCGTGCGGTATCTTCAGATTCGAACCGTTACTGAACCTACGTTGAGATGCGATCCGTGAAGCAGAATTGGGGCGCGGCCTGAACGGACGTGGCTGGATGAATGGATAGAGTGTACGAAAGGCTCCGCCAAACGCTCGTCTCGCGATCATGAATTTGATCAGGAGGAAGACTGCCTTTTCGGGAATATGGCATCCTCTAGCTTGACGTCGACGGATATTCGGTCGTGTCCTCGCGATAATCCTCCGCGGGATCCATGTTCGTAATTTCCTCGGTCGCATCTATACTGGAGTAAATCCCGTGATTTCTATGTTCTGCACCTCCTATGAATCCCGGCTGTAGGTGGCCACGGCGCATATCTGCTGGCGAATTGATAGCCAGCCAATATGTCTTGGTCTAGTCTTGTCCCACGAAAATTAGCTGAACATCCGCGCAACCTCGATCGCAGCGACTAGTCGCGGAGCGAGAGTAACTACTATCGCCACTACTCGTGACCGGCACAACGCTGCCTACTTCTTGGGTGTTGGCAAAACGAGGCGACATGTCTATGTTCGCTGACATCAAGAATCATAGGAATTTCCGCGCATATTCCCGAATTGCACGATCTGTTCTTTGGCTGCGCGCGGCATGGTTGCTGGGTATGGCTAATCTGCATAGTATTCGCCACAGCAGTCTAAAACAGCTGTCACTGCGGCAATCTATCAGGGCTATTTCGGGCTGCAGCTTCTGAATCTATCACTGCTTTCTTGTCATGTCTGAAGACTACAAGTGTTGCTGCCTCATGTGTTCAATGTGTACGTCCAGTGGCACAGCCCGCAGAGGTGGGTCGCACGGGAGCGCCGGGCCTGATCGAGTATCCGGAGGATCGCTGTCGGGTAAGCGACCGCCGACAACACCGCCGTCGTCGCGCGTTAATCCTCCCATCAAACAGCGCCTCTCGCCTCACGTTTGTCCAGCCTTGACAGCTGATCTTTGGCAGATGCAGATACCGTATGACATATCCATCCGCTGGCCAGACCGGGTCTCCTTGGAACATAAGATGCTCTCTTCTGAACAAATATATTGCCACAGGCATGGCACGAAGGTATTCCAAGTACAAGAGGGGCGTAAAATTGATGGGAGCAGTCAGCATCCCGCACCCGCAGCCCTGAACCGACGCGACACAGCCGCTGACAGGAGCGGTCTAGCGTCCGTAAAAATCGTGCCTAGTGGGAACGTTGGCGCCCGCTGTCGACCCAAATCCTTGCCAGGCACTTGCCGTGCACTTGCCTTTTGACCCACGACTCCCTCCTTCCTGCCATCGCGACGGGCTTGCGCTCCTGGACCAGTTGGCACTCCGCGATGCAGAGATCGCAAAGCCTCTCTGCGTTACTTCTGGGTCTGCTCTCTCTGGCGGCATACCTCCCTACGGTTCGTGCTCAAGCCACAAACGCGACATGTCTCGATGGATTCTCTTGGGTACTTACACTGTGTCTCCTACATGGACCTCTTCGGCTGAACGTAATGTGCAGATGTTCAATGAGCGCAATCAGAGTCCATGCCAGGTCGCTGCATACTTGATTGCGCCTTGTCTGGATGATCCATCTGGTGAGACATGCTACGTGTAGAATACTTGCCCTCCATACCAAACGAAGGTATCTGTGTCCAGACGCCATGGTGGACGCGCTCCCGCCTGGGTTCCACTATGTCACCCCGCAAGGAACCTCTGTGAATCCCTGTGACTGCAACACAGTGATCTACTCCTTGTTGCAGGCATGTGCCGCCTGCCAAGATCGCTCAGTGCAGCCGTGAGTGGACCAGCACAGCATCCCAAAGTACCGGCGCTGATGCGCTAGTCTTATAGATGGAGCACCTGGGAGACAAACTGTACCAATCCAGGCATTGAAGAGTACGCATTCCGCCCGAAGAATCCGTCTTATGACTAAGCGCAAGCGTAGGTATCCTGAAGCGTTCTCATCTGGGACATCTGTCCCAGCATGGGCGTACTTGAATGTCGTGGCAAGTCTCATCTAAGTGACAGCGTCTGTGATCCTCGTCTCATAGACTCTCTAGCCCGAGGATACATTCGATGTTACCGCTGCCCAGAATGTGGCCGCTGAGAGTAGGTACCCGTCGCATTTGCACAATCATAGCCTCACTGAGCGCTCCACAGACCTCCCCGACGCGACTACCGGCAATCTGACGGGCCAGTCCACCAGCCTCCAGCCCAGCTCTGCCTCGAGCAGCAGCGTCCTTCGCAGCACCGGAGCCGGCTCCCAATCCTCCCCTGGCGCATCCAACACGGGGTCCAGCTCCGCCTCCTCCGCAAGCCAGACGAACTCGCCCACGACCGGCAACGACAACGCCACGTCCGGCAGCTCCAAAAAGTCGAACGCAGGCGCGATCGCCGGCGGCGTCGTCGGTGGCATCGTTGGCGCCGCGCTGCTCGGGCTCGGCACGTTCTTCCTCGTGCGCCACAGCCGCGCCCGGAGCGCGAACCGCCCCCTGCGCACGGGCCCGATGGACCTCGACGCAACGCCTGCGTCTGCGTCCGCTGCGTATGGCGCGCTGCACACCCCGCCCGGGATGCGCCAGCCGTACACAGCCACGTCGCCTGGGGCGAACGAGGCGGCGCCGATGATGCAGGAGTACAGGCCGGGCTCGGAGGCTGTGCCCGGGATACCGAAGGTCTACGTGCGTCGCTCGCTTGTATGTTTCCGGATGTGTGGTGTACTGACGATATGATGTGCAGGATCCGGACGACCCGTCCACGTTCCCGTCTGCGGGGCCAGCGGCGTCGTACGCAGGATACTCTGGCGCCAGCGCAAACACTGGCTACCGTCCAGCTGGCGCGTATGCGACTGGACCTAGCAACTACAGCGGTGCTCCGGAGTTGTGATCTGCGTTTTCGCTGCCTAATCTGGTGCTTTATCCGATCCTGATCTAATGGAGGACCATTTCTATCTGCGTTCCTTTCAGTGCACCTTTGTAATGTAGAATAGCTTCATGTCCAGTTGTGTTAAATCTATTATCATGCGCTTCCGGTGAACTGAGGTGCAGCCACGCTATTCATGTGGACCCTGGTGTTTATCCAATGTGGAGATGACCTAGTTTGCATATTTACCTGTGTAGAACCTGCAACATAAAACCTAGAACTTATTCGTACATGTGATAAATCTCAAGCAACGATTCATAACGGGGGTCATCGTCGACTGGAGAAGCCTCCCAGCATCGAACCGACTCTTCCTAGTGCCGATGTCGCCCGAGGTGGCACTGGGCCGCTCTCCTTCACAGGTGAGAGATCCATCGGGATGTTCAGTCCACCATCACCCTGGACTCGACGTCAGCACCTCGAGATCGCAATAAATACTTCCAACAGAAACGCAGTAAGCAGCACTCACCCCGCCCATCTGATCCCAAGTAAACGACGCAGCCTGATGTGTCGGGAACAAATTGATTTTCCGCTTCTTTTTCTTCTGTGGTGCATCGCCGCCGCCACCGTCCGCGCTTGCCTCATCCGCGCTCTGCTCGGCCTGGCGGGACGCACGACTCGCAGGCTTCCCCTTGGGCCCCTTCGATGGCACCGCGCTCCCCTCGCGCGCTTTGCCGCGGGCCTTCGCATACGGCCTCTCCTGTTCCTCGTCGTCCGCCGCGGCGGCTTTCTTGGAGCGCTTCGTCGGGGCTCTCACCTCCTCCACCTCGTCGTCGAGTACGTCCGCCTTACGCTTGCCCTTCTTGTCTTTCGGGGATCGCTCGACGATCTGCACCTCCGAGTCACTCTCCACAGGCTTTGCCTTCTTCGGCCTGCCTCTGCGCTTCTTGCCATCTCCGTCAGCCTCAGCATCGGTCGCAGCGGCAGTCTGCTTCTTGCTGCCTCGACTGCCGCTAGCTGGTTCACGGTGACCATCTCCCTCGTCGACGTTCTTCTTCGCTTTGCCTGTCGGTCTTGGTTTTGGCTTCGATTTCGTCTCAGTGACTTCCTGGACGTCGTCTGAGTCGCTTCCTGCCGGAGCTGGATTTGGACGACCGTTCGCTGCGGAGACAGAAGGTCGTGGTATGACCACAATCTCAAGTTTTCCTTCGGAAGACGATCTAGCCCGGCCGCTCACAGCTTCGCCCGAGGGTTTTGCCTACAGAAAATACGTAAGTGAAACCCTGCTAATTATAGGACCTTCGCTCACTTTACTACGCTTCGTGGTGACCACTGCGGAAGCTTCTCCATTAGCTCGAGCCACGTCTATTGTTGCATCCCCTGTCGGCAGCTGGGACTTCAGTTGCTGGATCTGAGTTTCCATGACGCGCAGTTTCTGGTGGGTCTCCTCCAATTGGACCTCCAGTCTTTCCTCCGCTGCTTGAGATTCGCTGAGAGCGTCCTGGGAAACGTCGGTCATTTAGCAAGCTGTATGTAGTGAACTGGATGAAAACCTACGATGTGCTCCTGAATAGAGATCCTATATTTCTCTAGCTTGCCTTTCGCTTTCGTGAAGTTTGCCCCATTCTCCTCTGCTTCTGCCTCTGCCTTGTCCGCACGCTCCTCCGCCTCTTTCAGACGTACTTCGAACTCCTTCACTTTGACCTCTAGCTCGATGCGGCTACGACGGAGTGTATCCATCTCCGCACCTTCCCGGCTCTCGAGGTTGCGCCACTTCTCGACCTGCCTGCGCAGGTCCGCGTTGATGCGTTCAGTCTCTGCGTGCTTTGCCTCCAGTGCAGCATGCGTGTCCTTGAGTCCATCGAGGTGAAGCATTGTACGTTCGAGCTTTGTTGAAGTGCTGGTGGATGTGGCAACTAGAGCGGTGTGCTCGGCGCGCAGGCGGGACAGCGCATCCTGTAGCGTACCGGGGTACGGGACGTAGGGCGATGTCATGGCTTTGGCTTTGCGTAGGTAGAATGGACACGCAGTGAGGAGACACTCACCTCAGCCTCGGTCTTTGCCTTTAGTGCAGCGGAGAGCTCGGCCGCGAGCTTCTTGCGCTTGCCCTCGAGCGCGCCGACCTTGTCCTGGAGCTCTTCATTCAGGACGCTCTGTTCCTCCTCGGTGGTCCTTCTGACTTCCTCCAACTCCCACTCAAGGTCCCCGACACGCTCTTCAAGTTCGGTTTCTCGCCTCTGGAACGTGACCAGCCGAAAGTCGCGTTGAAGACGCGCGAGCCGTTCTGTCCGCAAGGCTTCCCTCTCTTTCAGCACTGTAAGACGTTCGCTATCCAAGGCGTCCGCCGTGCGCAAGTGAGCAATCCGATGCGCAGCCTGAAGCATTTCACAGCCGTCGCGCCACTCTGTTCGCTCGTCCTGCCACCGTTTCTGCAGGTGCTCGATAGCTTGTTTGGATCGTGCTTGTTCATCGGCGACAGCCTGCTTAGATCGTGTCTGTTCATCGGAAACGGCTGCACGCAGCTTCTCAATAGTATGTTCCAGAGTGCGGCTTTTCGCGACGAGGTCGTCAATCTGCGATTGCTGGCTAGTGATCATTGATTCGAGAGGCGCCGAGGAAGGAGTTATCCGGAGGGGGGTAGGTCCTCGGATGCCACTGCCGACGCGAGACATGGTATAGGTACAAGGCGGCGAATAGGTATCGCAGGTATCAAATAAGCCGGTCACAAGAAATCAGACATAATCATGAGCAGCAGGTATCCCAGGATGGAGGAGGACGCAAGGCACGGTGACCGCGCGTCTCTCTCGGGCGTGACAACACGAACTGTCACGCACGGCGGGAGCGACAACAGCGAGCGACCATGTCGCCAACCACGAAACCTGTCCGCAACGTCAAGGTCCATGTGCCTCGACATAATTCACAACGTCTCGGGCCTGCGGTGACAGCCCAGGTCGAGTCTCTTGCTCGGAAGAGACGGCTACGCGTAGATGTGCGGCAGACCGCATATGACCCAACGAGTGCACTCGCACAAGCGATTGTGAGTAATCGGCTTCTGCTATCGAGTTTCGATTCACCCGATGGCGCCACAGGAAAGTGCATCAGACTGGAATTCTCTTCTTATGACCGCCCGCGCCGAACGGGGGCCACAATGGGATATAGGAACGCAACTGTATGTCCGTTGCGCTGACGATCCGACACTGGCTCACAATGCAATGATACCAGATTCCACGTGGATGAGTATTCAGAGCTGTACTATGACCCAAGTGATCTGCTAGAATACCAGAAGGACTCTCGTCCTCCAGACGAGGGCGAAGAGCAGCCATCATCAAGCACCGCCCATCAACAAGCCCCCGACTTCCCGCCTAGCACACCACATCTCCATCGTACAAACAGCCACCTCTCCTCTAACCCATCACAAGGTATTCCGCCACAATACTTCAACACGCCCGGCCCGGGCAACATGGCCTCCCCTCGCCATCCATACCCTGCCACGCCCGGGCAAGTATCGGGGTTCAATGGCATGTCGCCCGTCGCTCCCAACCAGTTCTATGGTGGACCTGGCGGCGGAGATGGCATGTCTGTTTCTCCTATGCGCATGGGAATGAACCCTGGCATAAACATGGGAAGTGGTATGAGCGGTGGTATGGGCGGCGGTATGGGCGGCGGCATGGGTGGCGGCATGGGTGGCGGTATGGGAGGAATGAACATAGGTGGAGGTGTCATGGGCAACATGGGTGGCATGGGCGGTATGGGTGGTATGGGTATGGGTGGCGGCATGGGAGGAGGTATGGGAGGAGGTATGGGAGGTGGCAGTATGGGAGGAGGTATGGGAGGTGGCGGTATGGGAGGAGGTATGGGTATGGGTATGGGGATACATGGACGGCCGGATGGTCTGAGTATGGGCTCTCCCGAGATGCGTCGGAATATGGGGAGGGGGATGCCCGATGGCTTTGGAATGCACCCTTGAGCTGGTGCCGCTATGCACGCCTTCGGTATCGTCGTCTGTATTCTATCATGTTGTATCTTACAGGAGCTGACATACTTCATTTACGGGCGTGGACTTTCATGTTTCGAATCATCTTGTGCTTACTATTTCTCGAATAACATCTGTCCCTTCGTAAGTGATGCATTCGTATCGTAACGAGGTGAATTTTTGCAGGATGTACAACGTGTAAGTACGTAGATCCACAGCCGCAGTCCAAGTGAAGATACTACAAAGTCACAGCCGCCGGAGTCGACGAAGCTCGAGAATGGTTTCTATGAGCACCCTACGATCCACCATCTTCCTTCTCGCCGCCATCTTCCTCGTCCTCCTTGTCCTCACCAGCACCAGCAGCTCCCTTCCCCTTTTTCTTCTTCCTTGCGTTCTTCTTCGCGTTCTTGGACTTACTGCTGGGAGTGGCCACACCGCTCGCTGCACGAGAGATCGCCTGAGGTGTTGCGGCCTTCGAGGCCACCGCCATCTCTGCCTTCTCTTCCTCTTTCTTGTTGGCCTCCTCCTCTGCCTTTTTGGCTTCCTCCTCCTCAGCGGCCTTCACACTCTCTTCAGCGGCCTTCTTAACAGCTTCCTCCTCGGCTTTCTCGCCCTCTGCCTCCTCTGCCACCTTCTGTGCCTGTGCCTCTTCCTCCGCCTTCTTCTGCGCCGCCGCCTCTTCTTCCGCTTTCTTAGCAGCTACCTCCTTCGCAGCGTCCTCGGCAACCTTCTCAGCAGCTTCCTCCTCAGCAGCCTTCGTTGCCTCGGCAGCTGTCTTTGTTGCCTCCTCCTCGGCCGCCTTCTTGGCGGCCTCCTCCTCCAGCTTCTTCGCCGCCGCCTCTTCTTCAGTCTTCTTCACCTCCTCTTGCTTGCGCTTCGCCTCTTCCTCCTCTTCCTGATTGGCCGCTTCTGCCTTCTCTGCCTCCTCTTTCTTCTTCTGCTCTTCCGCCTCCGCGGCAGCCTTCGCAGCGCTGTCAGAGCCCTGCACGCTGCCTCCCGAGAATAGACCGCTTCCGAAGCTCATTCCACCGCCGCCCCAGCCTCCCATGCTTCCTGTACTAGCACCGAAAGCCGCAGAGTTACGCTTTGAGCCCCATCCTCCACCCGAGAGGAAGTTGGAGAACGATCCCTGGGTAGTGTCAGGCACGGGATCTAAAGATGACCATAAGTCCCCAAGGCCAGATGCCGCCGGTTGGTCGGCCGCACCGCTTGGCGCAGGTTGTTCAGAAAGGTCACCGAAGATTGATGCTTCCGTCGGTGCTGTCGCAGGCTCCGCTGGCGCAACAGACGTGGGTTCAGGAGCTGGAGCGCTCTCCGCCGCGGCCGCATTCACCGTCGCAGCCACATCCACCGTCGCAGCCGCATCCACCGTCGCAGCCGCATCCACCGTTGCAGCCGCATCCACAGCCGCAGCCGCATCCACAGCCGCAGCCGCATCCACAGCCGCAGCCGCATCCACAGCCGCAACCACATCCACAGTCGCAGCCACATCCACAGTCACAATCGCATCCCCCGCGTTTGCAGACTCAGATGGCTGTGGCTGCTCTTCTGCTGCACTCTCTGTTGGGATCTCTGCAGCTGGTTGCGACTTTGGCGTACCGACTGTCGACTGCGCTTTCGGAGTGGGAGCCTTCGAGCCCTGCTGCGGCGTAGGCGCTTTCGAGACCGCCTTCGGCGTGGGGGCTCGCGAGGCCTCCTTCGGGGTAGGAGCTTTTGATGCTTCCCTAGGAGTTGGAGCCTTAGAGGCGTCTTTCGGCGTCGGGACCTTCTCGAGCTCCTTTGGAGGCTCTCTTGGTGTCGGGGCCTTCGATACCTCCCTCGGTGTAGGAGCCTTCGAGACCTCCTTGGGGGTTGATGGTTTCGAAAGCTCTTTCGGTGGCTCTTTAGGTGTCGGCGCCTTCGATGCTTCCTTCGGTGTCGGGGTCTTCGAGAGCTCCTTCGGCTCGTCCTTTGGCGTAGGGGGCTTCGATAGCTCCTTCGGTGTCGGGGCCTTCGAGATCTCCCTCGGGACTTCCTTCGGTGACGGGGCTTTCGATGCTCCCCTCGGCGTTTGGGCCTTGGCAATCTCTAGTATAGTGCCCAACGGCACGTTCTCGTACACTGTTGGAGGTCGCGACACTGCCCTCGGAGTAGCTGCCCTGGATGGATCTTTCGGAGTCGGTGGCTTGTCCTCGAGCTTCGGGGACGCAACAGGAGACTGATGCGAAGCAGCTCCCCACACTGAACTGAGAGCATCCGCGAGCCTCGTGCTACTGCTCCTGACAGATTCCATAGAGCGACCAGAGCTATTGAGTGAGCGGTCGCGTTCTCGCATGGGCTTGCTCGCGCTGGGAATATCCGGCATCAATTCCCTTGTTTTACCCTTGTCTATCGTCGTACGCGCGCTCTGGCCAGAGGACGAGCGCGAGATCGATATCTCGCGATCCAGACCGCGAGACGCATCCCCATTCGACATCCGCGGGGATGTATGAACGGAGGGGACGGCAGTCGTAGAGGCGGACGCCGTTGGAGCGCGAGAAGGAGCACGAGATCCAGTTTGGGAAGCGCGAGCATCTGATGGGGCGGTCCCGATTGTAACGTTGTCCTCAGGAGATTCGTCGGGTTCGTCATCCTGTGCACGATGACCACTCTCATTGTAGACTATGGAGGCTGGTCCGCTGCGAGGAAGAACGTCAGTTAGCATCACAAACTAAAGACGATGTTACGCACTACTTCGTTTTGCCCTGATCGGCGACATCGAGGGTTAGCGAATGAACTTTTTAAAATGAGGGAAAGGCCACGCACATTATCGATCCACTTGATTCTAGCTCTAAATTCCGTCAATCCAAAGTGAATCTCGATGTTGAAGACAATTGTCCAATACGTCTTTCCATTCTTGCCCTGCTTGGCGGTGGCGCTCCCCGCCAGCGGCGATAAGTCAGCCCGAACGTGACAAAGAGTTGAAAATTCCTCTGCAGTAGTCCATGATTCAGAATTTCAGCTAGCATACGTAGAACGGCCGAATTACCTGCATTCCGCAGAATCCACTTCGGAGTGGTATTGCCGCCTCTGTAGCACCAGATCTCGACTTCGAAGACAGACAGCGTCGACAAGTTCGTGACCTCGGTACAATACTTCCGGCTGAACACCGTCGACTCTTTCACTTTGACGCTCTACGACTTGATGAGTTTTGCTAGACGAGACTGCATTCACCAACTCACCCTTGCCAATATGCAGTCGAAAGCGTCAGGCAGGAGTTTAGGGCCTGAAGGAAGTTCGAATAATCTGTGCTTCCTCGCGACGTGTTCTTCATCTTTCTCATCGAACTCCCGCAAATACTCCACACCGTACATGAACTTGGACATGCGCGCTGAGACATGATGATCGCAATAGAATCCAACCGCGCCGTCTGCTACAGCTTTGGACCTGAAGCCTGTGGTGAGTATTATCAATGGTAGAAGGAACGGTTGGTCATACGTCTGAGTATCCGGCCGGCTGACCGTCACACCAAAACGAGCGAGACGTTCTTGGAGTTGAGCGAATAACCAGGGGCTTGCAGCGAATCCTCCTACGAGCCATACGGACTAGGTAGCATAGTAAATAGGCGATTCCATTATAATATATTTCAGTCCAACTGACCTTTACTGCTCCCCCCGACCCGTCAATTTGTGCCTTGATGGAAGCAACCGCCGCTTCGATCGACGGTTCGAACAGAGCAGCAACTTCGGCACTGGCGTCATGGATTAGCATTAGTCATAAAATTATTCAGAACGAGATTTAGAAAGCCTCGCATACCCGGTCAGCTTCAGCTGTCCGCCTCGAATACCAACAGTCATGTCCTTGTCAAGCGGCGAGCCGAAAGGTACAAATTGCAGCTCCTTGTCATCACGGAACAGTCGTTTTGTCGTCTCATCGAACCTCTTCGTGATATGTTCGAGCGAGTCAGAAGTACCGTATTTCGAAGTCTTCAGTTTCTCTGCATGAGATATGAGATCGCAACCTACTAATATGAGATCAAGGGATTTACCTTCAAAAAATGCTCTTGCTCTCCGGCTAACGAATACTGAGCCAGCGAACACACCTGGACACAGAAAATTTCAGCTACATATAGACAGAGAATTGATGAAGGCGCACAGTCCGGAGGAGCTATCTCCTCTATGACCAATGGTGCGGTAGCCTTGATAGCGTACGAGCTGATGTCTAGAGTACCTCCTCCGGCGTCCGCGACTATGAACCCGTGCCCAGAAGGATTCTATCACTGCCGGTCAATACTGCCACGGTCTCACGAACTGAGAACACATACCGAGAGAACATCCGCAGCTAGCCCATTGAGGACACACGCGTGCAGGCTTGCTTCGCCTTCTGTGACGAATCGAATCCGGGCCCTCCCCTCATCTGTGTCTGGGATAAGACCGCCGTAAACGGCAGCTCTCCGCATCTTCGTCTGCTGAGCACCCTCCCAGCCATTGGGATGACTCAGGACCAGCTGGACATCGTTCTCTACAGCGCGCCATAGTGCCGGACCATTCGCATGCGTGTCTACGATGAATGAACGTGTGCAGCGAAACAGGTACGATAGGAAGTCGCCGAAGACATCGACGGCGGTCTTGTTTCGTGGGAGAGGTGCAAGCCGCATGCCGTTCATCTTGAGTTTCATACTTTTCGGCCGCATACGAAGCTTAAAGCTATGGAAGATTCAGTATGACGCATGCAGGCTTGGCCTACTGATCGAACTTACAGCTCGGCTTTGATCCATCCCTCGTCCTCAGCTTGCGCGAGTATCGATGCACTCTCGGCTTCTGCACCTGCGGCTTTCATTCGCCCCGATTGATCGTAGTACATGATCGAGGGGATCTTCGAGTTGCCTGCGACATGTTCCTGTCCGGGAAATCTGACAGTGCTTCAGCTTATTGCGAAAGGCGTCTGTCAACATTCTGCTCACCGAGTAACTCCATGAATCTTGGGTACTTCGCCCGGCTCGAGGATGGCGTATGAGACGCCGCTGAATGTTGTACCAACATCAAGCGCGAGGACGAGACCTCGGGTCGCCCCCACGTAGGGCTTCCGAGTGCCAGACGTTGGTCTCATGGAACAGTAATAGTGGAGTGCTCAAGATAATCACGGTGAATGGCGGGCAAGAGATAACAGCAAGAACCCAGACGGGCTATGACATCCAACGAGAACCGGTGATATAACCTGCAGCAGACAAACAGCAGCCGGAACAAAAGCAACACAGGGCGAACACGAGGCATTTTGCACGGCCGGCCATTCTCCCCAGCTTCGCCATTGTTGGCGACCAGCTTCCTTTTCGTCACGCCCCTTACGGCAACAACACGCGTGTGCAACGCGTTTGTGGCGTGCAGCGGAACCTAATCTTTCGCATGGTGCTGAGACGCGTACCGAGGGGCATGTTCGCTCTCAAAAATGGCAGACGCAGTTACTGCGGTGTCATCGAGTGCACGATGAGGAGTTTTCTAGTCCGGTGTTGTTTGACTCACTGCTTCGCCGAAGAATCGCTGCTCGGACATTGCAAATGAGCGTACACAGTAGCGGCGACCTCGAGGTCTAAAGTCCCTGTGCAGATACTAGCGCAGCACATAACGTGTCCGTGTACCCCAACTCAAACTGTCTTCTACAGCGCATGGCCCTGTCGTACGAGAATGCACCAGTAGTGTAACTGCCGATATGATAGCTATATCAATCTGGATCGAGGAATACTACTCAGGTTGCGTCATACCAAGACTTTCGGAAGCGCAGAGGATCTGGATGTCGACGAGAAGAACTTGGTAATCGTCAAGTCGTGGATCAGATGAGTAGAGGAACAGCTGCAGAAATTCATAACCCAATTCAGGAGGTCATGGGCGGAGGCAACGTTCGTGGAAGCGGTAGCTCGACGCGCTCCGCCGCCTGTCGGGATACCCGAGGGCCGACTTCAATCGTGCAGTTGGCATCTATAAGATCTTACTGTTTGCACTGCCTATCCCCAGCTAGTCATCCCCTCCTCAATTGTTTGCTACCTCGAAGAAGAGCAGATGTAGTATCGACTGGGTCAGGTCTTGAGGATGACATTCTAGTCATTCGCCAGCAACTGTCCATCATAGTGACTACGGAAAGATTGTACAACGATGAGCGTAAGCATATTTCATAGGAAATGGAAGCAGAACCGCACGCACCAGCAAACCCTATACCTCCGCAGCTTGCCCAATTTATCGCCTTGGACAGTCATCGCTGCATCCTTCGCTCAGGGTACACGCTTCCGTGTCACAATCGTCGTACGTAGGCGTCCCGCGCACAGCTCCTGTGGATTAGGGGATGTCATCATGGCGAAACTCTCCAAACTGCGTGGACGGACAACCGAATATTTATTACGTCTAAACCCGGGCGTCAGTCAAAGCACGCGGAAGATCTTGCCTGATCAGCGAGAGATGTGGCCACAACTGGATACCTACACGAGGATCAACCGTGCACGACGCAATTTCTGCTTGCAAGACATCGCGAGACCTAGGCTCATTTGATTCCTACTAGTATCCTGTTCAACTGCCAAGAAGGTACGTTTTGATGTCACTCATCATGCCCCCCTCAGCCTCACGTCGCGACTCGATGCGTCTGCAGGTTCAGACAGGCTCGACCACCGAATTCTACGCTCTGCGTGGGGCTACGAGTCAGAATAGTCAACGCTTTGACTCTGGAGACCTTACTCCCGTCTCAGATCCCATCGCGAGGCTTACGCGTGAGTGCAGTGCGCTCCGCCTCAAGCTCGCCACTGCGGAGCGGCGAGAACGTCTCAAGCAACGTGGATCGTCCACTGCACCGTCATCTGCTCTCAGTCCACCGACATCTTCCCTCAGTCCATCTGCATTGCATCGCAGTCTTGTCCTTGGTTCTACATCATCTCTGAGGGACGTTGCGCTATCGCACGCTTATTTCGAACTCATGAAGCTCGCTGATCGCTACAAGGCACTGGAAAAGACGCTCCACGAAGTGCAAGAATCTCTACGAGCGAAGGACAAGGAGATCGAGACGCTGAAGAAAGAAAGGGATAGGTTGATTGCTGAGAGGGACCAAGAGCGCGAGAAGAATCGAGCTCGGAGCAAGAGCCGCACAAGGGACTCTCGACCGGCAAAGCGGGAGATTCATGATCGCGAGGAGACGTCTGGGCATCAGCGCCATCGCGAGGCAAGCCGCAGCAAGCGGCAGACAAGGAAGACCGAGGATCCGCCGTCATTTCATCTGAGCCCGTGGATACCGACCGATGCTGAAGAAGTCGCGCGGGCGTGCAGCCAGGACGTGTTCCTCACGAAGACGGACAACTGGTCGGGTGCGCAGATCATCCAGGCCGTCGATGATCTCAATGCGGAGATCACCCAGTTTGCCGCGTCGGCGACAGAGTCATGCATGTTCTCCAGGCGCGCTCAGGCACAACTAAATCCGATGAAGTTGGGCGGCGTGGGGACTCAGGAGGAAAGTGCGCCGTGGCTGGGTGCAGCTTTCTCTCGAATATTAGCGACGCAAGACCATGGACAGGACCCAATGTGGGTCCAGCTCGCTCTTCAGGCAAGCGTTGCGACCTGTTGCGCCCGGTCGCTTTCTCTGTTTTGTGTGGGGTTTCCATCAAAACTCGACGCGCTGTTGACACGCATTCTTGGGTATTTGCAATCCACAGGTATGTCCGCTGCACAATTGCGATTACATATCAATAACGGAGGTCTATAGAACCACAAGCAACCTCTGCCAAGTGGCGGTCGTTGACGCACCGATCCGTCAGAATGCTTTATCCTGGTTTGGAGGAGTACGCAGTCACCGAACTTGCGAATACAATGATGCGCTGGTCAAACACGGTCTTCACGCTATCCGGCTCCACTTCCCCGGCGGACCCTCCACTTTCTGGTCGACTTCGTCGCATCGCAGACGCTGTCTTCAACCTCGCGCGAATAACACGGGAGGAGATCCTCTCCACTGCATTCGAAATCATGCTCATCGACAGCGGTGATTCCTTCGAGAAAGCGACCATGACAAACAAAATGAAGGAGTTTGACGTGGAGAGCGCAGGTCGAACAGGCGACAAGGTCCTCTGCACAACTGAGCTGGGTCTGCGATGCGTCACGAGAAAGAACAGGTCCATCGGACTTGGCGATCGCGGAGAAGGGGAATATGAGGTCAGGATCCTGTTGCCACCCAAAGTAATCTTGGATTCTGCGGTGGAGGCTGTGGATCGGTAACATTGATATGACCGACTGTGCATGAGATTCGGTATGTATAGGCATAACCCAATGTGTATCAACGTATATCGCCTTACTTACATTCTGGGTCGGGGATACACTGGAAACCAAGCATATCAATATGGATCCGCTCATGTATACTAGTGACTATATTTCGCGGCAGTTCTGTCCTGATATCCCAAATGGATTTCTATTTCGACTGTGTGCATATGTTTCGGCTCCCTTAAATTTTGTAAAATACAAAGCTATGGACAACGAAGCTTGGGCAGTCCGAATTCTCCTCGTGGCTGAGGCACAGCATTACAGGCGCTTACACACCAGCCACAGCGCCTCACTGGTGCTCAGCAACAGCTCGACCTTCTTCTAACACAACCATGACCACGCTTCAACCTGCCGCAACAGCTCTCAGCACAAATGCAAGCGATATACAACCTGTGGAAAAGAACATCAAGGTATGCTTCTGCTTTGCATGTATCTCGATGTGGGTTGACGTAGACCCGCAGCGCAAACTCGAAGATGCTATCCTCAGCTTGGACGAAGCAGTTCGCTCCCCCGCATCTCTCGAGCGGCCTGAGCCTCCGAAACGAATGAGAACTGTCGGTCACTCTCTCTACTCGACTCTCGCGAAGTACGGTATCAAGAAGGACGCCAAGACGTCAGTTTCATTGATCGACCCTCAGTCCTGCCCAAGCTGAACGACGCGCCGCTCCTCTGCTTACAGAACAAAAGATAAGGACGAAGTCGAGCGATTGTCAAAGACAGCGCCGCATTTGGCCGCGATTTTGGCTCGTTCTGTCTCTCGATCGCGCAAGGCACGACCTTCCTCATTGCTCGTCCATGCGCCACCGACATCCGCTCGTTCGACTGCGGACTACCGACCATCCTCGATAGCGTCCTTCTTGTCCCGCCTAGCCACCTTCAGGCTCTCGACATACTCCAACAAGCCGCCTGCGATCGATGCTGTGGCTGCGGCAAAGTGTGGCTGGATAAATGACGGCAAGGACCGACTGGTGTGCGGTATCTGCGATGTCTCCTGGGTCGTCGCGGATACGCGGGGGATGACACGCGACGCCGGTATGTAGGGACCGGCCAAAGGTAGGTACAAACTGACTCTAGGTCCGACAGCAAATGTCCTTATCGAAAAGCAACGTGCGCAACTAGTCGCTACCCATAAGGATGGGTGCCCGTGGAAGGTGAAGCAATGCGACGGTACGTGCTGGAGCCGCTTGATTTGTGCGCGGTACTCAAGAAGACTTCAGACACAATATACCGTATCCCCCTGCAGACGCCCCACGCAATGGCCAAGGAGATCAAGGCAAGAGCATTGGCCCTCGACCCTGTTCTCCAGGGTGTGGATGTCAAGCATCCGATGGTTGGTGTCCATCTGTCGACTCGTGCACCATATGCTCACCCCTGTGCAAACCAGGCGTCGAGTCAGGTGCAAGCATTGGTCTCCACGATACATTCTGTGAATTTGCCAAATTCCGGAGAGGTTAACGGAGATCGCTCTGAATTTCCGCCTGAAGAGCCGTTCCCTCCAATCAACCATAATGGTACACAACAAGCTCAGCCGTCCGCCACGGCTGTCCTCGCGGCCCTATTTGGCTGGTCTATCGCACCGCATACGCAGCCCCCGGACCGGGCGAGCCCACCATCTCTTTCGCGGGCCAGTTCAGTAGCCCCTGCAACTCCAGGGCGAATGCAATCCCGTTCATCGTCAGTTGTGTCGTTCCGAGACAACACTCCTGGCCCGTCTACGCCGCGGCCACCCCTCCAGATGATGCCATCTACTCCAGGAGTACCGGCGCAATTGATTTCTGGTCCGACACGACCAGACACAACAATCCTCCACTGCGCGCTGTGCCAGCGCCGGATCGGTCTGTGGGCCTTCCTTCCACCGCGAAATGCAGCCGACAGTGTCACTTCGTCGAGTTCCCCAGGATCTCAGGGAACTCCTACAAGGCTGCATCCTCAGAGGCAGCTAGACTTGCTGAAGGAACATCGGTCGTATTGCCCATACGTTGTGCGGTCAACTGTGCTACCCACACCACCTGCTCCTCCGCCTTCGGCGACATCGAACGGACGTTTCCCCCCGGCATTTTCGAGCTCGTCCCTGAGCCAGCTCAATGGCCAGCCAGACGCTGTCGATGGGTGGCGCGCGGTGTTGACCGTGGTCTTGCGATATGGCATGGCGCAGAGACAGCGGCTACGCCTCAAGAGGCTGAGACTGCAACGGGAAGAGGAAGAGGAAGGTGAACCCGGTGCTGACGGCGATGCTGCGATGACCGAGGCAGAGCCTATCGAAGTTGACCGCGTGGAGGCTATGATGGCTGGAGTCAAATCCCGCGGGGTATGTATTGTTTCTCGCTAGACGATATTGGAATCCAGGCTGAATGTTCTTTAGGGGAAGGATCTCCTGAGATATGTAAAAGGCCTCTTGGGATAAGGCCTGGGTCTCGCTCCTTAGCGAGTTGCTAACGCTGTTTGCTCGTGCTTATCTACTGTTGTCTTGCGATTGTACTGTATGGACTGTGTAGCGAATAGCACTGGGACTATTGGGATGCATTTTCCACGTTGTATCCGGTCATGCGTGCATTTGAGGAGCATGAACCTTGAGCCCGCCGAAAGGCACACCACATTCGGCGGTGTCTCGGACGATGTACTGGGCGTAGCACAGTAGCACCGCCTTTTACAGCGGCTTTCTTCTTGCCGCCAAGTACACGGCGTTCTCAATTGCTGTACAACGAGGCTCATCTGCTCATTCTTTTCAAAGATAGTGGTTCTGTGTTCAGTCTAGATAGATGCCTGCTGGGTATGCACCACTCCCAAATCCGCGCTCCGCGCCGGAGGCAGAGCGCGAGCTGGAGGCAGCCTTCGATTCGGACCACGACGAATCCTCCCCTTTGGCCAGCCCTCACTCGCGAGCCCACGTCGCGGCAGAAGTAGGAACACCATTGACTGTTTCAATTCCTGGTGCATATGACTTCGAACGCGACTATGACCACCCTCCACCCGGCTCGCCTCCTGGCCCTTCCGCTCAAGCCCAGCCCAACAACTTTGGCAACACCAATGGGTGCTTGCCGACTTCGCCCGTGCGTCCCGTAGAACGAGGGCCTTCCTTCTTCCGGCGAGCTGTGGGTGCACTGCTGCCCCAGCATTATGCCAGGATTCCCACGGAACCGACTGTGTCACGACCGAGGGGTGGAGGGACGGAGAACGACGGGGTGTTCGCGAATGTCATGGCTAAGCCGGGAAGGGCGGTGCCTGTGAGGAATGAGAATGGGGAGGTGCATATGGTGCCGGAAGAATCGCAGAAAGATGCACCACCAGTATGTGGAGCTGTATTGTCTATCTGTCTTGTGCTGAGGGCTCTCCTTCTTTCAGTCCTACCTCGAGGCACAGGCGGATGCGGTCCCGCCGTACTGGGAGACCACCGTACATGCGCCCATCATCGATACGGGAGCGGACATGATTGTTGGCGATCTGCCCACAGGCACCGCTTTCCTTTTCGCCGCCACACTCGTTGTCTCCTATTTCTTTCAGTTCGTTGGCTTCCTCCTCACGTACTTGCTGCACACCACGCATGCTGGGAAATACGGCTCCCGTGCCGGACTCGGCCTCACACTCATTCACTACGGGTTCTATTCGAGAAGTCAGGATACAATGGAAGAAGCACCCTTGGAGGGCTCACCGATCGCAAATGGAACGAAAGGCTTGCCGGTCGACTGGGAGCTGTCTTCTAACGGCACATATGTAGGATATTCACCTGCAGACCCTAATTTCACGTCGCGAGACTGGATTTCACTGCTCCTGATGACTCTAGGCAAGTACCTCCCATAGTAGTCATTCGACGAAGCGAATGCATGCTGACCGTCGTATTTCTCAACCAGGTTGGTTCCTGTTCCTCTCCTCCATCGTCGGTTTCTACCGGGTCAAGCGTTGGGAAATGTCTATTGCGGCCTCCGCGACATCCGCATCGCGCCCTCCGGATCAGCAAACCGCAGACGAAGAAGAGGAACGGTGGCACAACCTCCGCGAAATATTCGGTGTTGAGCGGGACCTCGGAGAGCTCGGACCTGAACACCGAGGGCCCAACCAAACCGAAGAAGTAGAAGAAGGGCCGTTGCACGAGGCGGAGGTGCGGCTAGTAAGAGACCTCAGGTCCGCCGGTCTGCTATGATTCGCTGTAATGTCGGTAATCTTCAATTCATCTCGGATGTTTCTGCGATGACGAGGCGTGCATATGGGTTCTTCTCGGATTTGTTAAGCCAGGAACTCTGTAGTGCTCTGCAGGTATCTATGTGTGTACTGTCGTTGCAGCTGGTTGTACCACGTATTCTCCTCTTCGTGCATTTCCTGCTTCTTTTACTCCTAAATATCACATCAATAACGAGAACGCCGTGGACGTTACTACTTTCCAGTCATTCAATACTGCATTAAATCAAATTCAGGACTGACCACATGCTCAACATTGATCCTTTCCCCTCTCTTTCTTTCGTGAAAGGTCTCTGATACTGCGGTAGCTACTATGGCCCAGGTTGACAAACGGTTTCATAGTGAGTAGGGCGTCGCCGATATTGCATGGACTTCATTGCACCAAATTCAGCTCAGGTGTACCCAAACGCTGACCACTTTCAGCGGTATGTTATGCACTGTGTAACAAAGCACAGACGAAGACGGGTCAGACGAGGCTTGGTCTATATGTACAGTCTTCACGTGGACTTCTTCTATCTGTTACTTGTTCATCCTCCGTCTCGTTACCTCTCACATAAGTTCTCTGATGGGTCTCTCAGACGGCATGCAAGGACTATCGTCACAGGGAGCCTCCCTCACTCAAGCTGAGGCGGATACATCTGCGCAGACGGAGCTCCCTGTCACTTTCTTTCCTCCATTGTCACAGCAGCGCCGAGCTTGGGTCTTTGATGTTCTCAGACGCGAAAGCGTCACCACGGCAAGTTGGAACCAGTTTTCTGAGGCCTTATTGATTGACCGATCCTGAATCTAATAGGTCTTGGACATCGGGTGTGGCGAAGGCGACCTAATTGGCTGTCTCTGTAATCCTGCTCCCTGGCTACCCCCCTCACACACTGTAGAAATCCAAGCTCTTCTTGAAGCACAGAAAGATTCTTTTCAACACGATGCTTCTAGGGAGAACGCTATAACTTCTTACCCGTATGACGGGGTGCACATGCAGCCGATCAGAGTGATTGGACTCGATATCTCGGCAGCAGAACTAGGTTTCGCTATAGAGCAGACAGTGCCAGCTGATCCAAAATTAGATTCTTGGAGATCTCATATGACAAGATGGATACCACTTGATGTAGAGATATGGGAAGGCGGGCTCGAATCGGTCAATCCAGGTTTCATGGACATTGACTGCATCATCTCTACGGAAGTGTGCGTACACCCTCATTCCATTGAATTACACATCCTCGAACCATACCAACATTTGAGTTTATCGTATCCAGTATCGAGCATTTACCGGAAGAAGTCCTGCAAGACTTCCCTCCCATTGTTCTTGGCGTATATCAACCACGCCTCTTACTTCTCACGACGCCTTCGTATACCTTCAATGCGCGGTTCACCGCACCCGACGCCGCACCTTCCGTGCGCCGCGCGTATCCTGACCCAACAGGTCGAACAGACCGCATTTTTCGCCACGCTGATCACAAATTCGAATGGACAGTCGAAGAATTCACGCAATGGTGCGAGACGATCGCCGACGACTGGGGCTATGAGGTTGAGGTTGCGGGTGTCGGCAAGCCCAACGAAAAGGACCCGTGGAATCGGGACGAGAGCCTGGGATGGGCAAGCCAAGTCGCTATGTTCAGAAGAAAAGAAGGCGGTAGCCATAGAACAGAGCGGCGAGCGAGATGCGAGCGCAATGGAATTCTCGAAAGGGCATCGCAAAGAAAGCAACATCAACTGCTCGCTTCTTATCGACATACCCCTCACGAAAGCGCCCAGCGGCCAGTGTCACTGCAGTCCATAGGCGACCTCGCGCGAGACAGGCTGCTCGAATTCCACGAGTCCAGCCTTCCAGTCAGGGAGCTATGGACTGCGGGACAACTGGACGTGCCGTGTGGAGGATCTCTCGAACTACTGGTCCTTGCAGCTGCCGAGCACGACGCCCTCGAAGTGCGTTGCAAGCCGGCCGAGCCGATAGCGAAGTGGCAAATCTTGCTAAAGAACAAGCTCCCAGAGAAAGAGGAAGACACCTGCAAGCCCGATCATGTTTCGCTCGTAGGCGATATCGTGCACAGCAGTTCGGTAGACGCCACTGCTCTGACATTTCTCGCCGGCCAGGAGAACAGTAGCGGAGGCTGGGGCGATGAGTCGTCCCCTTGGGAGGCTTCGACGTCAGACGACTGGCATACAGCGAGCGTTCACAAGGGGTGGGGTTGGGGAGAGACGTTTACTTGGGAAACTGATGCACTGGCGAATGAACCTGTCCCACTGACTTCTGTGTGAAGCACTGGCAACAGCACGTTTCCGTCCTCACGCTCGGGCAGCCTAAGGGACTGCGCTCGTAGTTTGTTCGTCAAAGTGCTCTAGGTGCGATCGCACCGGGGCTGCATGCATGGCGTCTGCGCTCTATGTAATACAAGCATTCAAAGCGGAACGTCGTCGCGACAGTCGGTAGGATAAACATCTGTGGAAACACTATAATTTAGAAATGAGCGTTGTTCACGGTAGATCACTGATCACTTCACTTACGGGCACACACACCAGGAAATGAACGTAGCACTGGCGTCAAATACGAAGGGATCAAAGCGACCGCGAGGCATTCGTATCAGTCGTCCGGGTTGTCAGATAGCTTGCGAGTTTCGGTCACATTGCTCATGTCCAGCGCAAGCAGGACTCCAGCCGCATCCATAGCTGAGCCTCTAAATGCATCATCCAGATTCCTCAGTTTCACGATCCGTCGCAGACATTTTTGTTGGAGCATCTTGATTTCTCGCTCGAATGCTTTTTGAGACGGTAAAAGCTGTCATACAAAATATTGCTAGATTAAAGTATGTAATGAATACGCTATGACGCAGTTACCTGTATGTATCTGGTGTGTCCTGATACGTCCTCGGACTTTTGGCACTTTCCGCTGCAGTAGATAACCTATTGTTCGCTCTCGAATTTTCGCACCGCGAGAGAAACAAAGGAAGTAAACTTACGCCTTGGCATGCACCACATTTGAACAATCGAACAGTATCACTTTCCGCGCGAAATAGTGCCTCGGCTTCACAACGATGCATGAGGGCACCTCCATCTGCGCCGAGCCTAGCTTCTTTCTCAATCTCGGAAGGAGATCGTTCATCAGTTCCAGGAGTAATGTAGTCGTCCACTAAGGCACCCCAGTCTTGTCCCCACGTTTCGACCATCTGAGCACATAGCAGCAAGTTGGCTTTCTTTATACTGGTGTTGCGAATGAAGCTGAAGACAAGATCAAAGCGCATAGACGACGAAACGTACCAGATGTAGATGTCGCAACTGTTTACCGCATACACGAACGCGGGATCCACGAGCCTTTGATCTCGAAGCCTCCCCGCAATGGCAGCCTTGTGTCGTTTGAACGCATTACTGAAGCGGGTGAGCCATCCAGTGCGATGCGGTTCGCTCATCTTGTTTCCGCTCAGAAATTTGGTTACAACTAAGCGGAGGGCCGGGGGGGCCGGAGCGCTGGCGTAAACGATGCGTTGCTTAGAATCATCCCAATACTCATGCAGGACTAAGCCACGCTTGCGGCAGCACGATCCATACGTCCGCACTTTCCTGCAGACGCAAGGGAGTGGATTAGCCCCATGACAGCTAGCGAGCGATTTTCCAGACCAGCATGGGCAAGGCCGAGGGGGACGCGGTCTTGGAGGGATGTTGGTACGAGCAAGTTCCAGGAACCTGATCCTATCAGCTGGCGTGTCGTATGGCAGGGATAGAACAGAAGAGCCATGGCCGTGGATGTCAGCACCGTGTCGATCAGAAGCTGCGTAAGAGGCCAATCCCTGGTTTCGCAAATGATCGAGAGCGGGGTTTCGCCTTGGAACTTGATGTTGACGTCAGTGTGTTGAGCGACGAGCAGAGAGATGATTGGGGCGCAAAACTGGGGCGTGTATGGGTTTGAACCTAAAGCCACAGCGGTTGCACAGATCATCTCCGTCTTGCCCTCTCCGATCTGGATGTGACTCCGATACCATCTGCAAGCTGTGACGAGGGGAGTTTCTCCTCCATTATCGTAAGAATCGACGTTGACTCCTAGCCGGATGGTTTCGCGGGCGGAAGGAAGATCACCCTCTATGCAGGCAATGTGAAGCATTGTCCTTCCATTTCCATCCGGGTCATCCCCGTGCACCTCCTCCATCATCGATATGACCTCCGGAGAGGAAGTCAAATCTTTGGAAGTGGTGCAGCATGGGATGGGAGTATCTGGTGACAGCCCTGCCGAGAGAACATTGGAACGCCAGAGTTGGTACTGTGTACACATGGCGCTGGAGTCCGGCAAACAAAGGTGTTCATCCCGCTTGAAAACTTCGAGAAAGTGGGCGGGTAAACAGAGTATAAGGTGCTCCTTCACTGGAGACATGGAGTCTGAGTGATATACACGGACATGCGAAAGTTTTAGTGAGCTGAGGGGTGATGAGTGGTACACGGTTGCTTGCGAATGTTGCATTGAATGACAATAGAGAATTATCCTATACTCCGGTGTAGTTCATTGTTGTAGAATAGGAATACGCCATATAAGAATGCCTTCATGTTGTCTGTGTGTGCCAAAGAGCAGCTGTCAAGGACAGATGAGTTCTGAATCCGGGGAGGATCAGTCGGCGGGTCGTTTACCTAAAAAGGAAAACCGCGGCGTCTTTATTACACCGAAGGCTCGGCCCGGCAGGGCCCGGCCGACCCGCGACGTGCCTGGGTAGTGCGACCACCAGTGCAAGTTACCTGGCAGCAGCTATCTGCAGACAAATTTAGTGACGGACGCGTTACACAAAATAGTCAGAACAGAGAACATATAACGTCTGCGACGAGGTGGGCGAGATGTCATGGTTCAAACCGTCATTGCCAATGGTGAGTTATTGGCTGAATGCTCCAATTCTTCATTTGTAATGCATACATAGCATCTCGTTCGAAGTGATTCGACACGGTCAATTTTCAAGCATGGTGAGAGCACATGAGCACTGGACGGTAACTCGAGCTACAAGAAATACAGGAGCCCATCGACTTCAGTTTTTTCATCACATCCTTGGATTCTGCGAGAGCTCTTTTCCCGTCTCGAAGTCCATCGTCAAGAAAACGCCGCCGAGATCCATACACGAGCCAGCAAACGCCTGCTTAATGTCTCCCATGTCACGAATCCGCCGAAGGCTCTCGTGCGTCACCCGGGACAATTCTTCTTTGACCGCACTCTGAGAAGGCAACAACTTATCTGCAATGTAAGCAAAAAATACTCTATTTATGGACGGAACCCGTCGTACCTGAATATATTTCTGTGAGACCGTAGCTACTCTTTGCTTGCACACTTTTCGATGCTCGGCCCAGTGAGCCTTCTGGCAACGAGCGCTGCAGTACAAGACCTAGGATACATATTGAGTTTCACGGCAAGACACAGACCAGTGAACTCCACAAACGGTTTTACATCTACTGCACCACTGCAACGAGTTGTCGTTCGTACAAACAGTGCAACCGTCGGCCTCACAACGCGTGTACAGGGCTCCGCCATTATCGCCGATCTTTGCATGCATTGAGATCTCCTGCGAATGCCTTCCCGCGTCAGAGCCTTGGGCAATATATGCGTCGACGGCGTTGTTCCAATCCTCAGCGAGGCTCCTGCAAAGGATCCTAGAGAATCTACGGTGGAACCCTCTACGTAACACGGTATGTGCGATGAGAACACGCCAGCATAGAACTAGCTGCCGGACGTACAGTGGCACAAAGGGGAGAGCCTGCATTGAATATACGAATGCTGGGTCCGCACGGCTTTGCTCAATGAGCGTCTGTCCGATCATAGCCTTGTGATGCTTGAAGGCTGCTTCAATAGCAGGGGAGTAGACGGGCTCCTTGCGATGATACGTTTGAGCGTGCAAAATCAACGCGAGCAGAGTAGGTGCAAGAAGTGGGTCCTGGACGTGTATGGCGGTGCCGCATGTGGTGACTTTTGTCATGATGAGATCCTTCTCCGCGTCCCAGACCTGCGAGATGACAATTCGCTTACGGCAGCATGCTCCGTACGTCTTTGAGCTGCCACAGCGACATAAGAAGTACGCGGGGTAGAGCTGTTCTCCGGCAGCATGGCAGTCCTGGAGAAGCTGTCCGGACCAGCACGGGCAAGGACGTGGTGGGCGAGATGCGGGGCGCGAATGTGCATTGACGAGGTCGACAAACCGACTCCGTGCGGCGGAGTTGCGGAAGAACGAAGACAAGTGGGCGGAACCATGTGCACGGGGGTCCGCTCCATAGTCTAACAGGAGCTTGACTAACGGCAGATGCTGCACCCGACATGCCAGTAAGAGAGGCGACTGTCCTTCCACGACCACATTAACGTCTGCGTGTTGCATAATAAGCAGCTCCGCGACGCCTACAAACTCCCGGATAACATATGACTTGGTTTTGCCGTGGTCATATCCTGCAGGGACGTCGAGCCCGATATCCTGAAGAAGTCGCGGTGGAAGGAGATTGAGGTCTGGGCCACTCATGTGAAATTCGAACATCTTGCATGCTGTAAGTAACGGCGTTTCTCCGTACTTGTCCTTGCAGTCGATCTTGATTCCGAGGTTAATGCACTCGTGTGCGAACGGGATGTCGCCGTAGTGGGCGGCGAAATGGAGATTAGTCTTCTGGTGGCCTCTCCCGAATCGATGGACGGCGGCGTAATGCTCTCGGAGCTCGCCAGTGACAGAACTAGGTGGCATGAGGATTACCTCCGCTTCAAGGGATGTATTGTGCTGAATGAGATTAGAACGATAGACTTCGATGTCGGGGCTATGTATACGTGAAAACAAATAGCGTGGGCCAAGATAATTGCTGAGTTTTTCGAGTACTTGAGGGGAAAGGTATGGGTGCGAAGGCGATTGTTTTTTGGACGGCATAGTGCAGCGTTGAACGCAGAGGGGGAAAATGTTGCTTGGGGCTGGTGCCGTCCCAACGACTAGGAGCCCCATGGCGTGAATCGAATCGAGAAGCCAGACTTCGCAAGCTCCAGGCCGCGAGTGATGGCAACCATTCCACGCTACATAGCGGCATATCACAGCTGCCTCAAATTATTCCACACCATCTGCTTTCTCCAAGTCTGAATCCAGTTCACATTGTGAATGCATCGGCTGAGGAGGTTCTGGCCTATGCATTCGCGTCGTATGAACAGACGACCGAAGACAATCACAGAGCAAGAGGAACACGTCCAGAAGGCATCGCTAGACAGTCGACAAGCAAGATTTGACACGACAGCTGACGTGGTCTCCCGGGAGCAAGTGCTGAATCTCGAACGATGAAAACGCGCCGTCGACCTCCGAGTCCCGTTGTCTTATTTCGTCTCGACTGCATGCGGTATCACGGCCCGGCCCCTCCGGCACCAGGCTTTGTGAATTCTCGCTCAAGTCTCCACTGACAGGTCGACTAGTCCGATTTGCTTTCCTCTGCTCTCGGTACTGAACGTACTCGACTTCCGACTTCTCTATTGACATAAAGAGGGCAATCTGTCATGGACGGCAGCAAGAGGAAATCTGACGGGAAGGATCGCAGTAGACGTAGGTTTCGTCCAGTAAGTGGTTTTCTTGCACACGGCGACGAGGTACTAACGGAGCATTGCGCACCACCAGGATGGTACACCAATTTGGGGGAAAAGACAAATTGATGGTCCCGGTGTATGGGCGACATGCGTAAAGGGAAAAGAGAAACAGGCTGTGGGCGAACTGTATGACCTCTTCGATTCCGTGAGTCTCTCGCAATGCTTCTACGGGTACACACGACTGAAAGTATGTCTCTGTTGCGCAGCTTGCAACCGAACTGTGGCCTGATGGCGATGTCTCGGCAGACAGGGCAGATGCATCGGACAATGACAGTGAGGATGACGACGTCGAGGCGCAAATCGCGAAGGAGATTGCATCCATGAAGCGGCCGAGGAAAGAGCAAAGGTTCGGTATGTCCTCTGGAATGTGGCCCCGATCAACCGCTGATATTCTCTCAGCTAATTGCCAGACGGATACACCATGTGGTAGGCCCTAGTTGTCTCTCAAAGATATTCAATATCTGACGAGCGGCTGCCAGTCGTCTTCATATCTTGCAAGCGGCCGGTGGACCCTGTGCAGCTGGTGCAAAAGCACATACAGAATATATCAGAAACTGGCGTAATGCAGACAAGGTGGGTGCCGAAGATCGCAGTGTGCGCGTAGTACTGACCCATACCGAGCTAGGCACACACTGCGCCTGACGCCGGTCTCCAACAGCTGCGTCGCGAACGTGCCAGAGATCCAGAACCTGTGTAATCGTATCTTGACACCATTCTTCGCGGCGGAACCCGACAAAAAGTATAAGGTCTGGCGTCCCTCTCGTCAGCCCGTCCGTGACCGCCGTGCTCACTCCTACACACGGCGATGCAGTACAAGATCGAACTCAGGGTCCGAAACCACAACAAGCTGTCGCGGGATACCCTCATCCAGACGATCGCCAAATGTGTGCCGGAAGGACATGTAGTTGACTTGGAGAATCCGGAAGTCTTTATCCTGGTGGAGGTCTTCAAAGTGAGCGTCGTCCCGTTTAGTGCAATGCCGTTGTCTGATCGTCATGGACATGAACAGGGCGTCTGCGGGATGAGTGTTGTGAAGGATTACTACACTCATCAGAAGTACAATGTCGCAGCGATCGCAAAGTCAAGAAATGAGATTGAGTGCTCAGATGCTGCTCACATCGAGGAGCCTGCGCCGGCTGCTACAGGACACAGTACCGAAACGAACGAGGAGAGAAACGAAGGGGCGTAATATACATAGTGCACTGCGTTCATCTTCTCCATTCTTCCGTTGCAGTTTGTTCCATGTAATTGAATGGTATATGACGATGCGAAGCTGCGTGCTCGGAGGCTGTAGTCGTGTAGCGGACATACTTGCACGATCGCGGAGATCTACACGCGATCTCGGAGATGTTACGGGCGCGCTCGCTGTTACTGAGCAGTCACCCTCGCCAACTCGCTTGCACACATCTGAGAACTCATCTTACCCCGTATCCTGCCCTTAACGAACCATCGGGGCCTACTCGGAGGTTTTAAATACCTCGAGAAAGCTCATAGCTCATCGTAACTTCTGGCCACCCTGCCGTCTCACGAATCTCAAGGACTACTGATAGACTCCTTTGATCGTTCATAACTGCCGCCATGGCTGACCTTGTCGACTCGATGCTCGACCTGATGCGCCGGCTCCCGCCCACGCATGTGGAGGAGAACGTCTCCGCGCTCGTCCAGATGTGTCCGGACTACGCGGACGACCTGCTCGGCAGCGTCGACCAGCCGCTGAAGGTGATGACGGACAAGGCAACCGGGAAGGACTACCTTGTGTGCGACTACAACCGCGACGGAGAGAGCTACCGGTGAGTGCGTGGCGCGGCCAAAGCACGCCCGAGCACGACGCGCACGGCGAGGTGTGCTTGCTGCCTGTGCTGAGCGATGGGCACCGCGCAGGTCACCGTGGTCAAATGAGTACGACCCGCCACTGGAGGACGGCACCGTCCCGTCGTCGAAGCTGCGCAAGCTCGAGATCGCCGCGAACGAGGCGTTCGACACGTACCGCGAGATGTGCGTACCCTGCGCCGCGTACACCAGTACCGTCTCACGTGCGCTCACACCACACAGGTACTACGAGGGCGGCGTGTCCTCCGTCTTCCTGTGGGACCTGGACGACGGCGGCTTCGCCGGGGTTGTCCTGCTCAAGAAGAGTGCGCCTTCCCTTTCCTCTGCCTCTACCTCCTCCCGCCCTAAGCCCTCTCCCCACCAGTCCTGACCCCCGCCGCGCCCGGCGAGCCGTCCGGGTCGTGGGACTCGATCCACGTCTTCGAGGCGGCAGAGCGCGGGCGGCAGGCGCACTACAAGCTGACATCGACGATCATGCTGCAGATGGTCGACCGCGGCGCGCGGGAGGGCGCGAAGGACGCGGCGCCCGAGGGCACGCGCGCGGGCGAGGTCTCGCTCAGCGGGAGCATGACGCGGCAGGTGCGTGCGCGTACACGGGGGCTGCGCGACGGCCGACCGCTGACGGTGCCTGCCTGTCTCTGCGCAGACGGAGCAGGACTGGCCGCTGCAGGACCAGACGTCGCACATCACGAACACGGGGCGTATGATCGAGGAGATGGAGATCAAGATGCGCAATCTCCTGCAAGAGGTGCGCTTTCCCCCTCCGCTCCTTCCCCGTCTCGCATCCATCGTCGCGGTCTTCGTCTCTCATGCACACGCTCACGGCCATGCTGACGCGCCGTGCAGGTGTACTTCGGCAAGACGCGCGACGTCGTGTTCGACCTGCGCAGCGTCGACGACCTCGAGAAGCAGCGCCGGCAGCGCGAGCTGCAGAAGGAGCTCGTCGGCTTCATCAAGCGGTGACCGGCCGCGCTCGCAGGGCACCCCGTGGCGGCGCACTGGCGCGGCATGGGCGTTGCTGGCAATCCGGACACGGATCGGCGGGAAGAGAAGGACTACAGCGCGGACTTTGTATACACACGCGGTTATTCACACTGGATTTGCGATTACTGAAGGAAGCCAGGGCCGTCGAAGATCCGATTTCGTGGCCCGACGCATGTCAGACTGAGGCTGAGAGAGAGGGCGAGTGCGACAATCGATTGACATTGCGCAGCAGGAACATACAGCTCCAAGTAGAAACCATCCATTCTCATGTTATCGCCGAGGGACGTCCGGGCCTCACCTCGACATCTTCGCCGTCACCCTTGTGAGCATCCGGGTGGCCTTTGGTCCAGTGCACTTCCAAACTGGCCGAGGCAATCTATGATTATATACATGGGTACAAGTATGAACAGTGCCATGAGATCATGGGAGGCGACGTGTCCATATATATTAAGGGGGAGGAGAAAGGACAGGCGTGCATGTGTCTGTGGTAATACACTGAAAACATGAAGAGGTCTGGATGAGAAGAGAAATGTGCTCGATATACATTCGGACGTGTAGGTGGCATCGACCCTGGTACACTGGCGTAATGGGCACGCATACCACGCCGCACCGCCACAGTTACCAATTTTTGAAAACGAGGGTGTCATGCATTAAGAAAAGCCGGGGATCAGGAAGATGGGGGCGGAGTCCGCTCGTCGGCGGGTTCGGGGTATGATGCATGCCGGACATCATGATGACTTGTGATGGACGGGACAGGAGGAGATGGGAGAGCGTGAATGGATAAAATAGAAAGACGATGGACGTTGCGAGGGAGTACTGATGACAACAGCGGGATCAAGAATCCAGGGTTCGGTGTAGATTACAATGCGAGCGCAATAGTTTATTGGTGGAAAACACGGTGGATCATGCGTTGTGGAGACTGGGAGGTGTTGGTGGGAACGGCGAACGAGACGAAGAGATGGGAACATCCAAGAGACACCGGCATGGCGCTCATACAAGAGCGGCAGACTTGAGGTACCCGCGGAAGATGGAGTCGCGGACGTTCGTGATGATGCTCTGCGTCGCCTTTGTGTCCTGTAAAGTCAAACAAGGTCATCAGGTACCACATCTAGACATTCAACGCCAGATCACGTACGACAACACTGGTGAGATGTGTGTACAACACACGGTTATTCTCATTGTTGCGCTTGTGTACCTGTGTGAAATGTGCGCGGAAGTAGTTCACGACCGCGTCAAACTCGTTCGGGCGGTCCCCGTATGATGTGATGCTAGCGCACTGGTCAGCCAATCCCGCACAACAAAAACCGATTTATCAACTGATTCTCACTATTTCTTTACGGCGACGCCCCGCGCCAGCTTGGCATGTAGGATGTCTGTTTTATCTGTGCATGACAATCAACGTCAACAACAGTCGCTCGGTCACACGCTCAGACGCTACGTACTGAGGAACAGCACCAAATGCGCATTCTTCAGAAGCGCGTTCGAGCAGATCTGCTTGAATAGTTGTAGTGAGTCATCCACTCGATTCGTCCGGGGATCCTCATCAAGGTACTATCCGCCACATTCGAATTAGCACACAGGAAATCAGTTCAGCGGGCTCACAGCCTACCTGATCGAAAGCGCTGACGGGTGCCACAAAAATGATCGCAGTACTGCGAGCGATGGATGAGCAAAGACAGCGAGCAGGACGGAGAATTCAATAGGTACTCACGCGTCATCGAAGTAGGGCACCCAGGTATGCCGCTGGCCCCGCGCACCGCCTACGTCGAACAGATGCCAAGTGACGGTCCGGCCGTGCAGAGAGACATCAAATATATGCTCGGCAACGCCCATGGTTTGGATGCGAGCATGCAGAATATCGTCTGTAGGGGGCAATAAGACAACGTAGTTACATGGGTTAATTTGCCAGGAGAGACATACCCGTAGTGGGAATATAGCCTGGGGAAGAAACTCGTGAAATGTTGTTGAGAAAACTATCGGGTCGATTCAGCACGAGTCCCTGGGCATACGCAGGACGTATGCGCGTGAAATCGAGATGCTCACTATTCAGCCCACTCTTCTAATTTCAATTTGCGCCGTGCGCGCAGGCGCTGCACGTTCGGGTGTTGCCATAGCTCCTGCACATCATCCTGGTACTCAATCAGGACCTTGCTCACATCCTCCGCCAGTTTGTCCTGTTCAGCGTCCACCGGAGCCTCCTTGCTCCGTCGTTCCCCGTCGAGTGAAGCACGTGGTTCATCGATGCTAGGCCGTCCACTGCTTGTCCTCGGCCTTCCGAACGCCATGCCGAACGTCCGTGCTTGCCAGCCGGAACGAACAAATATGCTACCTTTGCCAGATCCCGAGACGTTAACACCACCGGATAGACGGTCCGTCAGGGACTGCTCCACGGCGAGGAGCGGCGATAGGCGGGCGCGCAGCGCTGCGAGCTGCAAGTCGGCGCTTGCAGGGGAGAACGATGTTGACGGCTCGAGCGGCCGCCCCGGGCCACCGAGCCTGCTGCCAGGGGAGCTGGGGGTAGCCTCAGTCGCAGCGTCATCATCCTCCGAGTCGGGTTCATCGCCATAGAGGTCGAGTGTATCAAGGATGCGTCGGACGGGGCGTACGATGTTATAGTAGATGACAGCGCGCCATGAGAGCCGCTCAGCTTCCAGCGAGGTCGGGTTGTACATCAGCTGGAACTGCTTTTGAAGGGTGGACTTGCCAGACTCGGCTTGGCCGAGAAGGAGTAGCTGTGGAAAGACGTGTAAGAATCATACTACGTAGCATATATGCGACGCGTATAACAAGGGCGCGGACGACGATAAGCCCACGGCGCCGGTCTGGCTAAGCCCACAAGTCGACAAGCCCACAGTCTCGTCACCAGAGGTGCTCGGCTACCGTCGTGAGAGGAGCAAGTGCCCACGCCCCAACACCGACTCCGAGAAACGCGGAGGGATGTGAGCAACGCACCTTCACATCCTGCTTGCTCTTCTTGTACCGCTCCCTGTCCGCTCTAATCTGCTCGTCGATGCTGTCGCTGATCCTTTTCGCGTCGGCCTCTCTCTGGAGCCTTAGCGCGCGCTCATGGTCGGTCTCGGTCGCCGGGGGGCGCAGGAGCGCAGCGAGGGGGTCGCCCGCCTCCGTGTTGGTGCTGTGGACCGAGGGGGGGCGAGAGGTGCGGATCATGGGTGGTGGGGGTCGGCGGGGCGGGGGTCGAGGAGGGGGCGAACGAAGGATAGGGAAACAGAAGGAGATGGGAGAAGACGGGAAGATGGGGCGCCTTATAGGGCACAACGAGGCGGCGGCTCAGGCTCCCATTCCGGGGACGAAGCCTGCCAGATGCAGCGCGTACCCTGATGATGCTCCGGTCAGACATGCCACACAGCTGCTGATCACAGCTGCGCTCATCGCCCGCGTGTCCCCGCCGTGCCAGGCCGTGCCCCGGCGCCACGTCCCGGCGTCGGCTCCCGTCCACCGGCACACCGACGCCCAGCCTTGCCCAAGCGTTGCACTGCATTCGGCCCGCGCCTGCCCGCGCCGGCTGTCTCGGCCGGCAGTAGCGGAGCTTTGGCTCCGCGAACGCCGGACGCGTATTCCCCGCGGCGTTGTGGCGTCTGCCTTGCTTATTATCAGTGCTCGGTGCAAAACCGCGTCGGAGCGCGTCGCCACCGCCTGCAGAACCATGGTGCGCATCGCCGGCCTCTCTATCACGTCTGATTGATGGTCGACAGCTCATCCCCTAGTCGGTCACCCTCCACACCAATCTTGGTGACATCAAGGTGCGTGCCCCCGGAGGTGCCATGCGCAGACTTCATTCATACATCGCCCATTCCAGGTCGAAATCTTCTGCGAAGCAGTCCCCAAGACGGCAGAGGTGCGTTGCATTGCGCACGGGCACACGCGAGCGCAACAGATGACGACCCCGCCTCGCTGAAACAGAATTTCCTCGCGCTTTGTGCTTCCGGGTACTACGATGGCTGCATATGGCATCGGAACATCAAGAGCTTCATGATCCAGACTGGAGATCCCTCTGGCTCCGGCAAGGGTGGCCAGAGCATCTGGGGGAAGCCCTTCCCAGATGAGATCCGCTCCACGCTAAAGGTAGTCTCTCGCGGAATGCAAATCCCCCCGTGCCCTTTCTGACGGGCGGCGAACATCGCTGACGGCCACTTTCATCCGACGCACCCGCTATGCTTTCTGTAGTTCAACAACCGCGGCATCCTCGCCATGGCAAACTCTGGACCCGACACGAACAAGTCTCAATTCTTCATCACCTACGCCAAGCAGCCGCACCTTGACGGCAAGTACACCATCTTCGGGAAGGTATGCACCCGCCCCCTCCGACTCCCGCATAGCATGATGCATCGTCCCGCAGGTGATCGACGGCGCAGACTCCACGCTCGACGCAATGGAGCGCGTCCCGGTCAACGCAAAAAACAGACCGCTCAACGAGATCAAGCTCACGCACGTGAGTCCCCGTCCCGTTTTCCCTGCCCCTGCCCGGGCCTTTCGGACAGCGGACGCACACCCGTGGCTTCTGCCCGGCACACCCACGCTAGCATGAGGAGCATAGCGGATGCCATCACCTCAACGATGATATCACTGCGCCGGGAGAACGTCGGGCCTGCAGACTTCTCACACCCTATTGCTGATTGCCCCCTGGTGCGAATGCAGCTGATACTGTCTGCGCAGGTCACAATCCACGCAAATCCCATCGCAGACTCCCAGCTCGTGGCGCGGTGACCATGGCCTACCCCTGCACCCCGAATCCTCCTGCCGCGGAAGAGCTTGCACCGCTCGCAGCACTTCGTCCGACAACCTCCACGCGGGCCTTCAAACTTCCCGCTATCCTTGCTCATGTCATCCTGTACAATAGACACTGGCGCCTCCCGTCCGGAATTCTGTACTCTATCTTGCCCCATACTAGGCGTCCTGCAGGCTAGATCCGCACAAGGCACAGACCGACCCTCGGCAGTTCACATCCGTCGTAGTTCACACCCGCCTAGGATACCCCGACTGAAGATCTGCAACCCCACAGGACCTATGGCTACCTGGCCTGCAGCTCACGCGCCCTCGGGAGCCTTGAACTCCGCGAGCCACGCCTTCACGAACTCGACCTCCTGCGCGTGGATCGTCTGGATCACCGGCGGCTCCGCGGTATGATTGCTCAGGCCGTTCTCGTCGTAGTGATGGATAGCCTCTGCACCCGTCAGATTACCAGCTGTCATCCACGCATGCACGAACGTAAGGCTTACCTGAAAGCAGCTTGAACGGCCTGATTGTCGTGTCCGGGCGCGGCTTCGCAGCCGGGCTGTGTGGGCAGTCGCCCCTCCACGGGTCCCCTGCGTCGATACTACGTTAGAACTTGGATCCTAGAGGAGGTCAAAGGGGTGTGCGCACATTGCCCGTCGATGATGGCCAGCCTATCCGCAGCGATGTTGTACCCGCCGTACTTGTTCACGTCGGTGATGTTCGGCGTCGCCGGCACTTGGAAGAACTGGCCGGGCGGGTAGGCCTGGCACGGGCGTCAGCGCTACTCGGAAGCGAAAGAGGCGTGCACTGACGAGCTTGCAGATGAGGGAGGAGTACTCCTCGGTGATGTATCGCGAAATGATGCGCGGAGTCGCGGGGTCGGGCGGGGGAGTCTGCGCTGACATGAGCGCGTGCCGAATAATGGATAGGAGGGGCGTACAGTGAAGAAGGCCCATTGCGTGCAGACTTGGAACTGCCAGAGACGCCAGGTCTGACTGAGGTCGTAGACCTGGTATTGGCTCGCGTTGAATGTTCCGAAGCACTGCATTTTCATTTAGATATTTGGGAAGTTAGAGAACGCCAACTGAGGAAGTTTACATCGTCCTGGGTAGATGGAGGCGTGCAACTGGATGCCCATTGCTAATAATACAACATCTGTGAGTGCCGTGGCCAGATTGCCTTGGAATGAGACAAACCTGGTTGATGTACGTGGCATATTTCGCCGTCGCTGAGCTAACAGTCAGGCCTTGGGCTGTCTTGACAGTCTTGTCATCAGGCGTCCCTATCGCGTCGCAAAAGTCGTCAAACGTGCTGTCCGAGATCGATGGATCCCAATTGATATCCTGCCAAAACTCCAAAGGGATCTGGCAAATTCGCTCAGCTCCAAGTACACGGCATTCCATACCAGCACGCACCACCAGCACGGCCGCAAAGTCCTGCACGTGCGTCACGTTCGGGAGGCCGAACAGCGCCTGCACCTCTGCGTGCGTGCGCTCGTTCTCCAACAGCGCGTCGACTTCCACGATCGCCTTCTCGACCTGTGCCATGCACGCCGAGGACGCGGACTGGCGAATGATGTCGTAGTAGCGCCAGTCCCGCAGCGTCGCGTGCGCGACCCCGCTCGACGCGATCGCGCCGTACACAATGTCCGGGTAGCGCACCTTCATGATTGCGGAACGCGCACCGGCGTAGGAGCCCTGCATGCGTGTGGTGAGTGGTCCAGGGCGGACTCTGGAAAAAAGGAAGGGGGCGCACCCCGTAGTAGATCCAAGGTCGTCCAGGCGCTGTGATGTTCTCGGAGATCCCTGGGATCTGCACGCTGGTCATGAAGACGGCCGAGTCTTCGAGCGCTTGGTCGTTGTTTAGCCATCTGCGGCCGGGAAATCAGAGCGCGTCGCTATGATGAAATTGAATACACACCTCAAGTTGTCAGTCGTGAAGTTAGCTACAGGGACAGAGGCACCTAAGCAATAGCTATGTTATTAATGTCCGTGCGCAGTGAGACAACCAAGTTGAACGTACCATAATACCGATGCTCCAGGATAATCCCCAAGCCTCCGGTCGCGTTCGTCAATATGTCAACGATGCCCGTATCCAAGATCGGCAGCCTTGACTCCGCGTCCACCTCGCCGCCATCGAAAACCACAACTGGACCTCCCGGAACATAGTGACGCGTGCTCACCCAATAGCGTTGCCCGAACGTGATCCCAGTGTCAGTGAAATGGTCGAGTGGCTGTGTGAAGTTGTACTGCGGGAACGATGTCGCTCGGGCTACGTGCCGCCTTTGCGACTTGGCTGTGTCTTCCTTGAGTGTCTGCAGTCTCTGGACCACGGACGAGTGCGGTATGGCCTGGGCGCCATTGAGGAGCGCCGCTGCGATCACCGCGAACGCTACTGCCGTCAACTTCATGGAAGCTTTCGTTCGCGTCGGCGGCGGCATTGCTCGTGCTGGCTTATATACGAGCTTCTCCGCGGCGCCCGGAACCCCTGCGTTCGCGGCTGGCAATCACATCACCCGACAGCGGGTGCGCGCGCTCGGGTAGCGGGCATGTGGTGAGACTCGCGAGGCCGGCGGCAAGTCAGCCTCGAAGCTGCCTTGAAGAGGGAGACTTGAGCGGTTGAGCGATGTTTCGGAGGGCGCCACGGTAGGCTAGATGGTGTAATGGTCTCAAATGACGTCCCATGATCTGTGGTCGACCGGGACAGCGCGTACACAGGCTGCGGGAATGAGTCAGGAGAAGATAGGACAATCGCGGACGGCCGGGAATGCCGTCAGCACGCATGGAAAGAGCAGCGAGATCAAAGAGATTATACAGCTTGGAGGTCGATAGAGGCTGAAAAGCATGTGGGACCAGCGCTTCGCTGAATTCTCCAAAGGTTCCGGGGGCGGACTGAAACGCGCTTGGCGGGCAGCTCTGAACCATCACGATAGCATTCGCTTCAAATATCGCCCATAACAGTACAAAGACAAATTTTCCGGAAGGGAACATGAACAGCGGCCTGATAGTAGTGAAGAGGAAGCTGAACTTTGCGTCGAGGTATGGACAAATCTCCGGCCGAGAGAATTTGAGCCGTTCCCGATCAGGAAACCGATCATAACTACTCACCCCTGCACTATCACTCTGCTGAACGGTCTCTGATGCTTTGCTCTCTCAAGCTTTACACTGAATATTCAAGATGATAGGCGGAGGAATTCTGGCGCGTTTCGATCGTATGGAAGACTTCAAGGCTTTTCCATTGCGCTGCATCTGCCTCAGGGAGTCCGAGCTGACAGTGTGATGATCACATGGGTCACGTTGAATCTCCAACCGCTGCTGTCGCCTCCAGTATCCGACTTCTGAATGTGGAGTACTTTGTTCGCCAAAGAAGGCTAAGGTATAAAAGGCCGGCCAACATCACGGCTGATTCCGTTCTGTGCGTCGTTGATACCGGGCCACAACTGTTCCTTTCGTATTGCTGCACGCCACCCTCTTATTCTTTCACCAAAGGATGCCACCGACGAAGAAACCTGTCTCTCCATGTCTGCCTCCCGAGCTGCTGAAGACCCTCAAGAAGGACGCAGATGTACACCTTTCAGAGTCACGCATCTTCCAACCCAATTTCGAGCGATATCGCCTCCGCGTACTTTCAGCGCGTTGCTCTCCCGATGCAACGCAAACCTCCACGCCTCCGACTCCGGATAAACATAACAATGTCAAGATTGTTCATGATATGATGAAGACTGATCCCAAGGACGGGAAGACAATGCTCCACCTGGCTGGTATCAAAGTAGACCTCCCTCAAGCATATGAGTCCATACGACTTGGCGCGGGAGTCAACTTCCGTGACAATGGAGGAGAAACTCCGCTCTTCACTGCGTGCAAATGGCTCTTCATAATGTTCCGCTTCCGTTTCGACGACATACCACACCTAGGACAACTATCACGCCCTCCGATACGCTTGACGTCGAATCCGTTTCCACAAGGCAGCCTACGATGCGCCGCTTCCATTGTATCTCTACTAGTCACGCAGCACGCCGACGTGAATGTCACAGTGGAAGGCCATACCCCGTTGTCTTTGATATGCCTAACCGGTTACTGGCCACTGATCAAGCTCCTTGTCGAACACGGGGCAACCCTGGGCAACGAAAAGTCATCTGGACTGTCGTCACTCTTCGCCACAGCCGGAGACAAAGCCAGATTCCTCCGTCTCGTTCGTGTCAATACGCCTCCCAAACCACGCCCTCCTCGTCCTTGCCCGTGCTGGTCCGGAAAGTTGCTCTCTGAATGTCACGAAGTTGGCCCTCAGTCTTATCCAGAGAATTTTCCCTGCGTATGTGGTAATCCTAAATCGTTCATGTCTTGTTGCCGCAAGAAAGGGGTCCAATGTTTCGATGGTTGGAGCAAGGAGCAGGATCGGATCGTGATTAATTACGTGCTCTCGCCCGCTCCAGAGAAGATCCTTGGAAGTACTCGCACTTCCACCGCAGTCCTCGTGGAATTGCGTGCATACATGGAGAATCTCAGGCGCAACAAATCAGCCATGGTGCCAATAATTAACAAAAAAATGTTGGAATGGGCCGAGTGGTACAAGATGGCTATCGCGAAGAAACTCATGACCCAGGGTAGTGCTGACCCCGCGTTTGTCAGCATCCTCAGCAAGCCAAAGGTGGTCTATCCCTCGTGAGTGTCAAGGTTTCCATTACTTGTCTGTGTTCACATGCGATGCTACAGCAACAAGATCCGCAGGCTGCCGTATGCTCCTGTTGCGTTGGTCGCCATGAATTGGAATACTGCTGTTGATGAATATATTGCCTCTGGCATCGATAAACGTTCCCGACTCGATATCAAGAAAGAGACGATGCTCAATAGCAATGGAGGTGCTCTCATTGTGCGCTGCGAAGCGGAAGGATGTTCTGAGGTAGAGAGCAAAACGCGTCGCCTGTTGAGATGTCACGCTTGCCAAATGGTGAGCTTGAAGCCTGTGTTACTACTTCCTGATCGTCGGCTCACCGACAGCGCAGGTCCTATACTGTAGTCATAAGTGTCAAAAGTCAGATTGGAACAGGCACAAACCATCCTGCCGGGGTGCGACGGCGTTCAAAGAGGACCTCAACCGATCGAATTCGACCCCACAGAGATATTTGCAGGTAAAGCAGCACAAACCTTCTAGTCTGTAGTACTCATCCCATCGTATGTCTTAGCTGCTACCGTCCCAGAAAGCATTTGAACGCAAAGTTCATGAGGTGTATGAGGAATCTCTACGCCTCGTAGGGGATATGAAAAGCATAGACGAGGCGTTTAAAGGCTCAATGAAAGAGGTATCTGGTGTCTATATGGATATAGACATGTCCAACATGCTTCTTGATGCCGAGAGCATCAAAGCAGCATGGTCATTTGCACGGGACATGGTAGGGCAAGGGGTGACCGGAGTTCGGTGAGTCAACTAGCCAATGCAGTGGTGGTCATCGAGAAACTGTCTCGCGTATTGTATGAACGGGTACAGTTTTGGACGTCGATCCCTATTGATGTACTTCATCATACCCTGATGATCGCTCTCTGAGACTCCCGTGTGCTTTCCAGGAAGCTGATCTCCTGTTTGGGGTTCCGAGTCGAATACTTGCTCCAGATACAGTTTCTGAAGATAGCTCTGGTGGCGAGGACCGTTGTGTACCGCGCTAGTCATACAATTAAGCTTGATTCAAACGCCGAAAGACCTCTAGAATGTTACGGACCTTCGAGGAGACATGATCCTGAGACAGGCATCCTCGTCAAAGACGTGACCTGCTATTGCTTCGACATGTTGCAACTTGGTATTTCGCCTGTGTGCTAAGACCGAAATATACAATGTAAGATCAAGCGACCCCAACCTCTAGCTCCGGCGTTATCGTGCGATGATATGGCATCGCTTCGCTGTCAAGTTTCTGTCTATCATCTACAAGGAAAGCTGTGACTATTGCATCTGGGTCTGCCGAAACCCTGTCTGAGACCGTGTTACTCGATACATCAGGCAAATATTGATTTGACTGGGCGTGCTTCTCGAGCCTTCTAGGGCTTTCTGGCGGCTGTTGCAGCCTTTCGCGCTCAGCAAAGCCGAGGAAGCGCCTAAAAGCGACGCAAAAGGCGCCAAAGCGCTCAAAAGCAAAACCAATATTCTCCTGATGACTAGTTCATCAGTGGAGACACTGTCACATCCTTACCTGCATATATGATCCGGGGCACAATTCGATCTCTCACCTTCGGTCTAACTACTATGCACGCGCAGTGCGTTGTGCCATTCAAACAATGGGACACGTTATCTAGGATATTTGGGCCGAGTTCACTTTTTCAGACAGATTTCATTCGAGTTCACTATCTCTGAAAGTCCATAGTCCCTGCGTCGTCGCCGTGAGACGATGCGGCAACATCGTACCGTTACCAATTATGTGTATCCTAGACGGATGATGCTATACCCATTTTAGGTGACCACGGGTCATCGATATCCTTCATCGGCGGAGCATCTCACTGGCCCTTCCATCGTTGGCCGTGCTGCTTGACAGCCGTCAAAAGGTACGTGTTTGGACACCGCCACATCTTTGCCTGTATATAATGATGACCGATAACCACACAGGGCGGTTGTCATTGTCAATCCGATGTACACGCATTACTTTGCATGCTTCATCTATCTAGTACGCATCTCCCTGGCGGTACCCATCCTCGAGACATATATCTCAGCGACCAGGGCCGACATAAGGGCTCGTTCCGGGCCTGAATGGGTCAGTACACGTCTGTGTTTCTCGCGGAAGCAAGCTCTAACTAGCTGGTAGCCGTCTGAGCTAGGCAGGAGCCTCGCACCCTGCGCGTTTACTGTGCATCCTCCGTCAAGTACCCAACAAACACCACCTAGTGAATTATTTAGTCTTTGGCCTAACGTCTCCCAAGTCTGACAGGAGAAACCAACGACAAAAATAGTATATCATTCCACCATCGCGAACATCACCCCAGACTCTTCGCGAGACGCACCTCCAAAGGTTCAAAGACGCCAGACCGTATTCTATGGCTCCCCGAGCTCCGGTTTCGATGGCCCTCCGAGCTCCAGTTTCGATGGCCCCCCGGGCTCCGGTTTCGATGACTCTCCGAGCTCCGGTCCCAATATAGGGTTAATCGTAGGGATCATAGCAGGCGTCGGGGGTGGATTGGTCCTGCTTGGCATAATCATCACTTGCTATCGCAGGGCCCAAGAAGCCAATTTGCCTCCGGAGGAACGTGCTCGTCGGCAGATGCTGCGCGCCGTCGCTGGGCGGGGTCATCGGTCCAACATGGCCGCCATGAATATGATGAACATGCAGAACCAGAACATGATTAATATGCAGAATACACAGATGGCAACGGCCGCGGCTTTCTAGCCTCCGTCTACATCTTGACTCGCCTGTGTACACTTTGAACTATTAGTATACCTCCGACAATTGCATACCCTCGGATACGAGCTGACCCTTCTGTAATGTTTCGAACTGCATATGCTGTAATATCCATGTTACCTCCACAAATTGGGCATCACCGCCTTCGCCACTGGATACTTCTTTTTCGAACCGTTGTATATTCTGACGAGAAGGCTGTGATGAGCCCATTGTGGGTCAAAGCCACTTAACACAAGAGTTCCTGCAAGTCACGATTTGGACTGGAAGTCAATAAGAGCCCAGATCGATACTCTATGGTCGTAGCCTCCCGCTGCAAGCCAACGACAGCGCTCTTCCTTCTCCTCGTCGGTCATTTCATCCTCACTGTCTTCCGCTGACCGCGATGTCGTCCCCGCAGCGCCGGAACGTAGGGAAGACGATCTGGCGAACGCTAGGGACTGGCAGTTCTTCTTGTGATAATCCAGTGTGCCAAGGGGTTTCAGAGTCTTAACCGAGTACAGCCGAATCCTGGGACACCACTCAGTGTGATACACTGCTTTCAGACCAAATCAACGTACTTTCCGTCCCACCCTCCAACAGCGCAGACTTTGCCGTCGTCTCGAATGGCGACAGCGCCGTTCCCTGGCACTTTCGTCCTATGAGGTTTACAGGCAGTATCTTTCAGCTCCAGATTCTCTGCTGCCTGCGACAGCGATAAGCTGCTCCGTATAAACCGGAAAGCGTGAGAGACGGTACCTGGATGTCGTATTGGCCAATAAGGTGGTCAGCAGACACAGTCAAGGCAATCCGATTGTCCTTCGACACGGCCATAGCCATAACTGTCATTCGAATCAGATACTGAGGTCGTATCGTGAAGTACCCTTGCCAGTCTGACGTACCTGATTCTACATGTAATTTGGCGGACCAGAGTGAATCCCACCCAACACCCTCTACTGACGTCTCTTTGTCGGTCCGGGTGTTCGCCCACATCGTGACACTCCCGTTCTCGTACGCACACATCAGGCGCAACTGCGAGCGCTCCGAGAGGTGCGGATGGGGCATCAGGAACAGATGCATGGACATGATGATGCCTTCTCCACCATCAATAGGCTGTAACGGAAGCGTTTGTTTATGGCGTCACCTATGGAATTCGGACCGCGACCGTCGACGGCTGCAGACGTCGCACCCGCCTTGCCGATTGCGGCGTGCAATCTTTGTCTTTCTGGAAGCTGCCAAATATCGGCCTGTATTGGGAGCGTACAGGTCATTTCCTAGCGCATCGCGGGATGAGGTTCTGATTTACCAATGAAGACTCGACTAAATTCGGAAGCGCAATCAAGGCAGATTGCTTCGAGGTGCTTTCATCCGTGACTGGCAGGAGAGAGAAGCGACAGTAATTCAGAGCATTGACGTCCATTGAATAGCATAGCTTGGGCGTCGGAAGGTCGAGTCCCACCGCCGAGTCCCCGAGCATGGGATACGAGTCCTGGATACGCTCCCAGACATGCAGCTTGTTGTCTCGGCCATGGCTGCCCTGAGACTCCTTTGAGCTCCTACTCATACATAACACATAAGTACGAACGTTAGAATTTGTTCATTCCATTCCTGGACACCCAAAATGCCATCAACGTGTGCCTTCCAGGACGCGAGTGCTCGTAGGGTTCGCGTTGACGTCACGACGACAAGCCCAGATGCGTCGCCGCTGTAAAGGCGTTCATTGTCGTCTGAGAAATGAACTGCGTTGACGGGAGCCGCATGGCTGCGCAACAGATGCGTCGGGGATGGTGGGGGTGGCTGCGAAGGCATCTCTGCCACAACAAGGAACCCTCCGAGACCAAGTTACGCGAATTCTCGGGCCAGATCCGATCGGCATTTGTCGCGGTCATGTGAGCGAGCGTAACTTGACGTCATAGAATCCTTTCAGCTGGAACGAACTTCAAGCCAGAAGATAACACGAACGCGTCGAAGGGGTGCGCTATCATAGCGCTGGTATAATGGTCAAGATCTACTACATGACACAGGGCAAGGTAGAAAACACATCGTACAACGAGGGAGACAACAACACTTCATGCAATGAGGTGCGATAACTCGGGACAATTTACGGACAAAGTAGGGATTACTGCAGCGAGCGAGGATGCGGAGAGGGTTCGGACATGAAGCTCCAAAGCTTCGCAAGGTAAGACCGTACTGCACTGGGGGCAGGACAGAAAAGGAGACTTGGCCGTGGGTGACCAGAAAACAAGATTGGGGCGACTGAGGACGTGATGGAAGCGCCAGAAGGGGACAGGGAGCGCATATAGTGAGACATGCGAGGGAGAATGGAGACCTGCGAGTGATGAAAGTTTTTCGAATTCTGACCGAGCTTGACATGATCATGAGCCCATGAAGGTCAGTGGCAAACGTCTTCAGAAGTTGGACCATGAAATGACCTCTTCACGGGCAGCACTGGGTGCGTCAAGGTTTACCGTGACACCAAGACTCGAGCTGCGCATCGGGCGCTCGGCCTTGAGGCCCTTGACGGGCTTGACGAAGCACCACGCCGGAACAGCACCGAGTTCCACTTCCCCAGGTTTGAATATGCTATCCCGGCCGACGATGCACCAGCCATCGTCGTAGCTCTGGACGACGGCCACCCGCTCGCCAATGGAAATGACGAGTTCGTCGGGGAGCACCGGGTTGAACGTCTGGCGGACACTGCGCTTGTTCTGCTCCAAGGACGACGTGCTGGAGATGGTAGAGACAGGGCGGGAGGAAAGGAAGCTGCTGCGGAAGGAAGATGCGAAGGATGCAATGGAGGCAGGGCGAGACACTTTCCCGTTTGGTTCGAGGTGCTGCCTCGGGGCGCTCATGGCGAAGGAGAAAGGAGCGAATGGACGTGGAAGATTCCCCTGGCCGGAGTGGTGGTCGATGATCTCCTCGCGGGTCGCGTCGGGGCGCAGGACCACTTTGGCAGGCATGATGACGCTCGCATCCAGCTGCGTGCGAGAGAACGTGGTCCCCTGCACAGCAGGCGCGACGACGATACTATCCAGAGAATATGTCAGCGCCCAGACGACACTGACGTCGACATGGCAAAATCGCACCTGGGAAGACCTTGCTTCTCGACATCCCTCACGACTCCGCGCACATTGAGGAAGGCGGACTGACGGTTCCCCTCTCTCCTCTGCACAGACCTCTTCTTCAAGAACCGGACCGCCAACCAAAGTGCCGCTCCAAACCCGACCGCGGCTGCGAGGACAATTCCGACGATGATGGTCGGAGTCAAGGTGTTCTGGTCGCCTTCGCTTCCACTACGAGCATATAATCCAAGTCGGGGTGCCATTGCAACGTCGCGTTCCCTTCGTCGCGTGAAAACTTTGCTCAAAAGTTACACACAGCGCCGGATCGAAAAGAATGTGGTGTTAAGGGAGTGACAGGAGCTTGAAGGTGCTCCGAGAAACCAGACGTTCAACCTCGACCGCCGGAACAACTGCAGACCAAGGCTTGGCGAGCAGTGTCGGGTATATACACTGGCGGGAGGGGAAAAGAAGGGGTGAGGAAGAAGCATGGTTGCGCGAGAGAGTCGATGCCATATGGGAGGAGTGATCTGTGCCCTGGTCTCCATGAGATCCGCATCTCCAATCGCACAATTGCATATCTCCAGCGCTCCAAGTACCTCGCGCAATTCATTCTGTCTGCTGTTCAGTATTCAATACGTTGAGGCTTTGGACGGCGCGGAGAGCATAATTGCTCGGGGTGGTCTTGTTCAGACTGGTCTCTAGGGCTGCAGACACTGTGTTACGTATTCTTTCGTGGCGGAACGCCCGGGGGACTAGTCACGTCTGGCCCAAGCGCACATCGGGCGTGGCGGAGGTCGCAGCAGCTCTGGGGAAACGAATGACGTGAAAGGTCTCCGGTCGTCCGAGGAATGGCGCCAACTCCTTGTATCATCTCCATACAACCGCCCGCCCAGTGCCGCAGGCACTGGTGACCCAAAGCACTCTGCGCAAATCTTTCATTCGCCTGCAATGACGGAACGATCCTATTTGCTTTCTGTCCGTCGATCCAGCAAGCTGAACTAAACCAGATCTATCCTAATCTCACTAGTACTGTCTCTTGTCCATCCTCTCGTTCTATTGAGTTTGATCCGTTCTGGTCTCGGAATGTCCCGCCGTCATATTGACAGGAGCTGTACGAATATGAAGACCAGCAGGCTTGTTTGCGAGCTGTCAGGCGACACTGCAATGGACCAGCGCCGCGGTGCTACACCTCAGGCGGGACCCAGTCTCCCTGGATGTTCGCACACGTCAAGGTTGTGGCATGTACACCCGCCAGTATCAAGTGCCTCCCTATATTATTGCCTCGTGCAAACTTCATACCGGCTCCCCTGTGCCCAATATATCACGACTGCATTCCTCGCCAGGATTCACTCAGCTGCTCAAAAGGCAGGCAACATACGTTGGATGTCTTCGTCGCTGTTCTTCCTACCCCGATAAACCCGTGGAACGGGCTCTGCGGCTCTGCTGGTGCCATCCATTCCGCGGCTCTGCCATCTGTCAAGTGTCTCACTCCGATCATAGGAGGTGGAGGTGGCGTACCACATATCATATAGATTAGCTGTGCCCAGCTGCCATATTTCGTGCCAGGCTCCTGGCATGAAACTGTAGTGGCGACGCTTTGCCGGTATGGTAGCCCCGCCGGGGACCGATTCCTGCTTTACATCATACTAGCACAACGAATGCGAATGCTGTATTGGGACACAATAGCCGCGAGATGCGCTAATAATTCGTCATAGCGACAGCAATAAAGACCAGTACATAGCTTCGGATAGTGGGCTCCGCCATGAAGCTGGATAATCGAAGGATAAATAAAAGGGCGGCGAGATTGAGTTAGTACATTACGAACAGGATCATAATATGAAGATACGCAGGGTGTGCGCGCAGAACAAGGGAGTAAGTATCTAAGGGGACGTTGAGGAAGCCGCTGCCAGAACGTGCATGAGTGCCGCATGTGCGGGTGAAGCGAACGGGGACAATAGATGCCGTCGTGGATATATGCGCAAACAACGAAACAGCACGTCGGGCCAGCATGGTAAGTAATACACAGGGGAGGGCGCACACCCAGCGGGGAGAGACCGGAGACGGGGTGTCAATAGTATCATAGTAAAGCAAACGCACAGCGGGTCTCAAAGAGATCAGTGTCAAGATCGGTCCGGTCCGGCTCAGTGTCCGCTCGTGGGGGGAAGGGGGAACTCGCGCACGGTCGCAATGTCCGACTCCTCGTCGAGACTCGCCAGCGAAGAGATGCCCGAGATCGTGGAGCCTTGCATCGACACGACACGGAGGCGCTCTTCCACCTCCTCCTGCGTCAGGTTGAGCGCCGCCGTGAACGAGCGCATCGCACGCTCGCCGAAGGCGTTCCCGGTGCTGCTGCTAGTCGAGCCCACGTGCTTGTGCGTCGGCGGGGTGACGTGCATCACTGGGACCTCGTGCACGCCCTCGGCATCAGCGAACGGGCTAACGAGGCTGCCAGTCGGGCTATGTGCGGTAGAAGTCGTGCCGCTGCGCGAGCGCGTGAGGCTCCGCGCGCGGCTCGCCGTGCTGGTGCTGCGCGAGCGCGAGAGGCGGTTGCTCCGCTGCAGCTCCTGCGCGTTGAAGAACGGGTTGGCGGTAGTGCGCTTCTCCTCGACGACGTCCGCGAACGGATTTGGCACCTCGTACGCGTCTGTGACGTCGTCCTCAAGGTTGAGCACCTCGGCAGACTCCCATTTGTGGATGGGGGACGAGGTTGCAGGAGGCGTCATCTTTGCCATGCACATCGTGGGCGACATCGTACCAGAGTCGAGGCGCATGGACCGCAGAGATAAAACAGGCTCCTCAGCGACGGTGTCGCCGTCCCAAGAGATGCCGCTGGTCTCCCGGGAAGCATAAGGACGCTGGGGCTTCTCAAGGGCAAGCTCCTCGGCGAGATGGGGATGGTATTTGGAGAATTCGAATGGAGGCAAATCATGAGTGTTTTCTTCGTCAAAACTCTTGTTCGTGCGCGTGGTGCGCATGCTTGGAGACTTCTTGAACATGTTGAAGCTCGTCTCAGCCATCCCTTGCTCCTTCTCGCTCTCGCCACCCGCAGGCGGCGGCATGCCCACCCACTTGTCCTGATCATCAAGTTTGTTCCAATTCTGTTGCGAGCGAGACCGCTGCTGCTCGGCTTGTCCTTGTGCGTTACGGCTCTGGGTGCCGGCAGCGGCAGCCTTCTGCGTCGATCGTTTGCATAACCAGACAAAAAGCAGTATGAGAAGCGCAAGCCCAGCGAATGCACCCAGACAAGCACCTATTACGGTGCTAAGAGATATCTCTGAATTTTGGGAAGAAGCCGCAGAAGTTGGCGGAGGGGTAGACGTGGGGGAAGGGGTGACTGATGCAGAGGAAGTGATTATGGGAATCGTATCTGCGAGCGACGGGCCGATCGACACACTCGCAGCAGGAGCGCTAGTGTCAACTATCAAGCCACCGGAGGAGACAGGAGTCCCCACGACTGAGCTGGCACCAGCGAAGCCGGCGATGCTTGGTGCTGCCGGGGGGCTGTCGCTATCGGACTGACGTTTCCTGATATGTTTGCGTGGAAGGACCATATTCAAGGCGAGTGAAAGACGGAATATTGGTGAGTCAAAGGAGTGACAATGGTACAACGTCAGGCCCTGCGAAGGAGGGACCTAACAGTCGGAAGACGGGCGCGAGGTGCAGGACGCCAGATTGCAACGGCGTAGTTCTGGAGGCGATTAAGAGCCGAACGAGGGACAAAAGGGCGAGGCACGCACCTACAGGGGAGAAAACGAGTGTGGTGTCGACGCGCGGTCGAGCTCAGACCTCGCTGTTCTCTACGCCCTCGTCGTCGTCGTGTGTGGTGGTGGTGGGGAACAACGAGACAGGAATGATTTCAGAGTCCTCATGAAACGCGGGAATGGAAGCGCGTCTGCGCCGCATCCGGCATCCAGCGGCATCCGCCTTTGCAGCGGCATCGCAACCACTAGCGCCAACACACGCGCCTTTCGGCCATGTTTTCCCTTTGCCACGCGCCCCTGGCTGCCCTGATCCCGTTACCGGACCGGCGAACCTGGCCAGAGATGAGAAGACAAGGAGATTGGTGTGACCGCGCAAGCACAACACCACTCGTAAAGAGTCTTTCCGAGCCTCCATCTTGTGATCACACCTCAGGATAGGAGAGAACGATCCCTGTGCTCGAGGGAACGTGCTCGTCGGTCGCATGCCAACGCTACGATGTTGTTCTGCGTACCAGACTCTTGGGATGCTTGACTTAAAATATCATAATCAGTGAAGATGCGTTCGACAGCAATGATTGATTCGCTGGAAGGCTGTTTCTGAGGCCGTACAGCGCTGATATAGCTCAACAGAGAATACTAACAAACTCAGAATTGACTGGGACTCGAAAGGGCAGAGTCACTTTCGAGCACTGAAATTGACAGAACACACAGAATAAAGGTGGATTTAACGTCCGAGAAACGAGCATAATAATCTTCAATCCCATATGTGAACCTGATCAGATACGTATAACGGCTTCGAAGACCAGGGCCTGAGAACGAACCGACTCGAGTAAACAAGGACTTAACTTCTGGAAAGCATCAAGTGTCCTCTGTCATGTGGGGGCAGAAATTTGAGATGTCGGCTACTCAGAACGGAGAAACCGAGGGCAGAATACAGGGAGTACTTGAATCCAAGGGGGGGATAGCGAGTATTCTTTATAAAAATACGGCTGGCCAAGACACTAATACGGAGACTCAAAAGGAGGCTCAAAGGAGCGTCAAATAGTATATATAATAAGCGAATGTGCACGAAAAATCTCCGGATGACGCTGAGGGCCGCAAGATATCAGACTAGTCCGAGGTGCACTGATTGACAAGTGGCCTTCTTTAGTAACTTACACATATTAGCCGCATTCTACAATATTTGAAGAAATGTAGTGTAGTGACGAGCTGTAGAAAGGTGGACACTAGATAGCAGCCAACGTGAGACGACTCGAGCTTGGGCACTGATGAAACATCCACCGCCACGTACGCGACGCGTTTGTCACGTGAGATATTTCTCACGGCTGCGCTCGCGGACATTAGGCCACTCCAGGCCACTCCGAGCTGTCAGCGACTCATCTGGCCGTGACACTGGTGCATTTGCTCTCTAGGACGTTCTGATTCTGTTCTATGGCTACGTATATCTAAGATTCTGACATGCGACAACGACACCTGATCAGCTCAAACTGCTGCGGAATGCAGTGGATAATTCTGATAATCATCGCAAGAACTCCGATGGCGATGGCTGAACACAACTTCTGTACTGATCTCATCGTGTGGCTGGCTGCTCTGTCTCTGTGTGGCGCTTTATGTCGCCCAGAATGCGTATCTCAGTGAAATCGCTCGCACGGGTGTCTTCTGTCTAGGAGCATCTGCTACTATTCTAATAAGTCTGACACACATGAAGCATGACTTGGTGACTACGGGCTCCTTGTCTTCAAGACACTCTATCAGAGGGCGATCACTCCGGAATGAGAACTATTCGACTGTACTCAAACGGCTGACATCGATCATACATGCCTTATGTATAGCTCCTATCATACATGTTATGGATCAAATTGAACTGAATTGTGTTTGTTTCACAGTGAACAACCTAGTTCACCCTAATCTGATCTTCACCGAGCCTGGGTTATTGACAATGGACGCTATCTCGGGCTTGACGCTTGCCACCATATCTACTATTGTCTTCGTAGGATTCCATCCGATGGACCTCGATCGCTCCGCACGGCATCGCGAGTTGGAGCCAAGGTATTCGGACTGCGCAAGGTGAGCATCTACGCACTGAAGTCGAGAAGTCGAACGGGTCGTACCCCTCCAAAATATTTTGGATCTCCTCCTTGGAGAACGTTGCGATTTGCAGACCTCTGACCTTCCCGGTTCGACCATGGCAGCGCCGATGGCTCTCCCTACGTCGTACAGGGCGTGCTTCCCGTTCTCGCCGAAGTAGAGTCCCTCTCTTCCGTGGCCGATCTTCTTCGCTAAGGCGTTCTCACTCTGCGACTAAGTACAGCATATTCTGTGAGTTGGCTCCGCCTAGATTTAGGTCGCAGAGAACTTACTCTCGGCGATATGCATGTTCAGCCGGATGTTCTTCCCCAGACTCACCATACCGGCCGTCTTGTGATCCAGGCTTGCCGGAATCAGGAGCGGGATCTGCTGGGAGTGGATGTTGATGACGCCCGCCTCTGCTAGGGGTCCCTGCGCAAGCCCGTAGATCATCGAAGGGTGGATGATGAATGCCTCGACGTATCCTGTAGATGCAACTCAGGACTCTGTCAGCACTGCCTGGCCCGCAGTGTGGTACTCGCCTTGATGGTCTGCATCCAGCACGGCCAGGTTCGCGTTGCGATATGGCTGCGTGGGTGACAGAGAATCTAGCTGTTCCACGTCATATCACAGTAGATCGTCTCCGACGCATACATCTCCAGGGCGTTGTCGGCGAGAACACCTACAAAAACGGTATTTGCCAAAGTACATCGCCTTACCAGTACGCGCTTACCTGTTTCCGACCGCAGCCGATGGAAGTACCTGAGTGATCCGCGGAGAGAGTAAACCAAGTAATGTCATCACCATGTGAATCTAAATCGGTACCTCTCCCGTTGCATTGTGTCTCTTCTTCATCCCCTTTAGAATTGCTCTTGCCGCCTTTTCATCGTTTGCGTCCGCCTAAGCGGAAGCTTGTCAGCGCTCCGAGCCAACGCCAAATGGACCAGACGCACGCAAGTGATAACCACCTTTAGGCTTCGCTCGGCTCGCCGCGTCTGCCAGTGTGGTTACATCCTTGAGGTCGCCCAGGGCGCTCTTCACCTCGTGATCCTCCATTCTCCCTGGAGCGTTGACACCCCGTGATGTCTTACAGTGGCGAGTGGAGGTGCGTGTCGAATCGGTTAAGGGCCGAGCCTCCGATGTAGCCTGTCGTATGCTCTAGTGAATCTCATGTACAGCTGGGAACATGTTTCGGAGTGTTACCTGTGGCACTGCCGACTATGAGAATGGGGATCTTTTCGGGCGATACCATTGTTTATTCCTGCAATATCCGGGTAATATCGCTGCACAGTTTCTCGAGCTCCGGACTGACTTTATATGTTGGCAGACGGCTACTGTGGCATGCCATCCACGACTCGGCGTCGTTTATGACCTCATCTAGAGATCGGGTGGGCGAGCCCGCATATCGTCTTTGCGCTGTGTCTTTTCCTTGGTCTCACTGTTGCCTGCCGGATCTTCTCGCAGAAACGAAAGCAAGCTGTAATCAGTGGCACCGTCACAAGCATGTGCCATCGTGAACTGGAAGGATTTTATGATTCTGCTTTCGGCTGCTGGACACCCAAGCGTCATATCCAGTTCTACCATCGGGAAGAGCCTCGGTGATATTTTCTGATGCTTTGCTCGAGCATCCGGCCATATGGGTGCAGCTTCCGCTCTCTTGTCAATTCCCGTCGCAAATGTCATGGCACTTCATTTGGCGCCCCATGGTGGCGCCTGGACCGACTGCAGATCTAGATGGTATATCCCCGGCCTATATTCTCGGACTGATCGGACTTTTACCTCAGTTGGCTAGTCTATGATCGTAGTGACGTCCCTGGAATGCGATGTGTACCCATCCAACCAAGGTCAATCAATCTTGGCAGCCATGAATTGCTTCCGTCTACATTTATATATCAGACACACTTCTTCATTAACCACTACATGTGTTGCCTCCTAATATAGAACTTGACGATTTTTCTGGGTGATAGGTCGTCGACTCCATCTCAGGCGTGATGCTTGCCAGCATTCTTTCGTCAGCTTTACCAAAATTGCGCATTTGAGCCTATGAAGAGACGTTATGGCAGGCCATAATTTCTCTCAACGCAACCGTCAATCACGCGTGCGCCTCCGAAATATTTATCAACCTCCTCTGTGAATGCTTTTGGTATTCCCAAGTTCGACCATCACTGCGCCGGTGTCTTGTCCGACGTCATACAAAGTATGCTCGTCGTTCTCACGGAAGTGGAAGCCATTGCGCCCATGTCCGATCTTCTTCCCCGCCGTGACGTTCTCGAAAGTGAGGTAGAACACGTATGCGATTCTCGAAGGGACGGCAGCCCACCCATGTTAGCTCGACTTCGCATCCTGGGAGAGGCTCGATTTAATAAATTGAGGGTTCTGATGCTGCGAATGGATGTTACTGATCCTAGCGTTCGCAAGGGGTCCCAATGCAAGTCCATGAACAGTGGATGGCAGGAGGAAACATGCTCCCGTGTAGCCAGAACAAGCGAGCTATGAATTTGGTTGCCTCACCCCCATGAATATGGGTCACCTTTCGTGTCAGCAATGTGCAGGACCGCCAGGTCCACCTTTCGGCGGGTTTAGACGGCGACAAGTTCCCGATCTAGTCCGGGCCCATGCCCGAATACATGGTTGAGTTGGGTCTCATCCCCGTGCCATCGTTCGCCAGCATACCTGCAGAATGCTATGGATCGTCTCGAATTGCGCCACCTCATATGCACTGCGCGCTTGCCGGGTCCAGATTTAGAAACGAAGACGGCATTAGCGATTTCGCCGCCCGAGTGTATGCAGTAGTATTCTTACCGTGTGGATCAAGGTCGAGACTTTGACCTCCGTCTCGTCGCGTCTTTCCTTCATGCTGTTCAAGGTGGTCGCACACGCCGCCCGAACTCGTCGGCGTCAGCCTGCAGATCATGAGCGCCCCGGGCCAGGCGCCAGAAGAACCCCAGCGCACGCAATTGACCACGATGTGCGCTCGGCTTGCCGCAGACGGAAGCTTCTCTGCGTCTTTTACGCCGACGAAGACGGTCTGCACCCCGAACTGCTCGAGATTCTGCGCTCTCCCTCGGAGCGCAGGTGACGGTAATGTCGTATTTCGGGAAGTCGGGCAACCTGAGGAAGCGGGTAAGCCGCTACTGTGGCCTGCATGCTACAGGGTGAGTTCATCCGTGACCGGAGCAATGCGAAGCCTGAAGCTCAACCAGAAAGTAGGATTCTTGTCTGGAGACATCATGTTTGGTGCGAGATATGGTAGTTATATCATCTTCGGAATGGAGCTCAGTGCTTTACGGCTCATGTGCAGACGGCGACAGACCACTGAGTTAGCCGGACAACGCAGTGTGGTATATGTATGACGTCGTTTTGCAGGACGTGGTCCAATTGCAGATGCGTCTTGGTCTAAGTCGTGTTACAAAAATGTATTTGGTGTAATCAATATGTCGTGCGAGTCCTCTTAAAGAGTAATCTTGATAAATTGTAAGAAGCGATCAAGCTCAAGATTTGTCTATAGGGCGTCTGTGAGAGACACCACGGAGAAGTTGGCTCACAGCCCCGACCGGTCGCGGGAGCGAACTCAATGGGCGATCACTAACCTGAAGGGGCTTCTTTGGAGCACCCGTTTTGGCGTCAGGTCCCAGCCAGAAGACATGGTTACCCTTGAGGCAGTGAATCTTGTTTACTATAGATCTTGCTAGGCCGCCCACGCTTAATTTCCCGTTCGCGCGGAAACATTCATGCGAGGTGCTTGCCTGAAGGGGGTAATGGTACCGGACATAAGTCGCCAGTACCTTTGCCACCATGAACCGAGCAGATCATGGTCCTGGAAAGGTGAATCAACAAATCAGGGGGCTGTCTATGTTCCTCCGACCCGCGAGGTACGCGGATGTCATGCCATAAAGGGGAGGTAAGTCGCTAGGACACGAAGAGCGCCCTATGGTCTTGTCAAGTTGACAGCCACTGTCTGGCTATATTACCTTCGACAGGTAGCGCAAATAGTGCTCTCCTCGGAGTGGGATGTATGGTTCTTGTTACTCATTCCTGTGGCAGTGATCCGAGATCGCGGACGAAGGTGGAGAGCTCAGAGAAACAGTATCTGGGAAGACCCTGAAGGACCCTTCGAGGAAACAGTAGGTGTGACCCAGCAGAAAATTTTGCACAGCACTGTAGCTAGCTACATAGCATTTGCGGTCATAGCATGTGGGATGACAGGAAGAAGCGTCGGCCATTGATTTTGAACGGAAGGCGCGCGGAAGAAACCCGACTCGACTTGACGCGGAGATCGGCCCCTAGGACGAGATCGCACTGCCTGTGTCGCGGGCGTCACCCCAGCTCTCCATCAATTCACCATTTACGCAACGTGACCAAATTGACTGTTTCCCGGCGTCCCGCGACCAGCGGCGTCTCGTTGCCGCCTCGAGATCATGCAAGTAAGGATGATTCCAAACCACCACCTCATCTGCGTCGCTGCAGTGGAGAAGAGCCCGAATTCAGGTGCGACGATCCAGGACGGGCAGAAGGCCGAGCCCAAAAGCAGGCAGTGGCCGAACCCTTGGACACAGCCTTTCGGGAGTAGAAATCGCGCGGCCCGTCTTACGGGACGTTGACACTGGCGCAAATACGTTTGCGTAAGTCTCATTTTGACATGGCCGTCACATATTCCTCGAGAATCCCCATTGAGTGGCTGCCGAGCTAACGTTCGACCTCTACAAGCAGTGCACCTCGCGCTCCTCGCGCCGCGCCAGGAGGGGAAGCGTCCTGTCGCTCCGCTTCTCGAGCGCCCACATGTCCTATATATGTGGTGTCAGCTTTGACGGTTCCGGAGACACGCCGCAGTCTGGTCCCGCCATGAACTCTGCTTGGCCGCAGGGCAGTCTTCCCTCACAGGCGCAGCAGCTGCAGCTCGAGCAGGAATACGACATTGATCCTAGCCAGTTCAACGTCCTCCAGGGAGACTCCATGGCGGCCGCGCTCGACCGGCGCCAGGGCGCATTACCTCAGGACTATGCCTCCTACTCGGGCCAGTATTCCGGCGCCTCGCAGAATTCGTTCTCTTTCACCGGAGCCTTGCAGGAAGGGGCCGCAGGGTCGACATTTGACAACCATCTCTTGTATGCTAGTGGGAGCGGCTCACAGCAGGTCCAGCAGCCGTACACCAACACCGGAAATGTGTTTGGAGGCGTATCGGGTACCCTGCAGCAGACCGCGACATCCCTTGCCCCGGCAGGGTACCAGAATCAACGACAAGGCTATCCATATCGACAACAGACTCAGTCCAGACCCGCTGCCAATGCCCTCCAGCCGCCCAGTCTGAATATCCCGCCATCGACTCCCCATCAGCAGAACCTTGGCGGTGCAATTGTTCCCCGACCGGCCCAACAGATGTATCCTATGTCCCAAATGCTCTCACCTGCGGGTCCACCACCCTCTGAGCTTAGCGGTGCTTCAAGCTCGGAGAACTCGCCTTATCTTCCAGTCGATCAAAACTTCGACCCGCCACAGTCGTACGGTTTCCCCGCGACCAAGCGTCATCGCGGGCTTGAGGAGGGCGGGGATTTCGTCGATAGTGGTGCCGATGTGAGTGGTGAGGGCGCGTGGGATGGTGAAGCTCATGAGAAGGGTGATGAGGTACGACCGAGGACGTGAGTGGGTTCCCCATCATTATGTTTTATCACGTTGTTTACGCACGTCCTCGATACGGTAGCGGTGCATGTGAGAGGTGCAGGTCGTTGAAAGTACGGCTTCTCGTGCGCATATATGCAGCCATGTGGTATCTAACACGGGATATCCACAGGTTAGATGCGATTTCGCGGACGATCCTGACACCTGCAAGCGTTGCTTCCGCGCGAACGCCGATTGCCGCATCCCAGGGCGGAAGAAGCGCAAGGCGCCACCGTGCGTACATTCCCTGAAATTGTCGTTGTCCGACTGCCGATCTGATGCACCCGGTCCTGCACAGCAAACGTGAAATACTCATCAAGAAGATCCAAGAACAGGCTTCAGAGATTGAGCGCCTCATGGCGCAGCTCGAACTCGCCCAGCGTAAGGCTCAGCCATCCGATGCTCCCTCTCCCGCATCCGATGCGCTCTCTGCGCTCGGCGACATCTCTGCTTCTGACACAGGCAGCCCTGGGCCGTCGGGAACGATGGCGGGGCCTGATGTGCAGGACTGGATCTCCAAGGCCCGGGCCTCCTTCAAGGCGTTCGGCGGCTACATCAACATGGGTGGACCAAGCGTCACCCGGGACATGCTCGGCGAGGACGACCAGGAAGGCAGTGAGGAGAGCGAACATGAGTACGATGACTACGAACTCGTTGCGCATGATGAGCAGGACGGCGCAATAACTCCAGCGGGCGCGCCTGAAGCTCTCTCGCCCGCGGCCGATGAGGTGAGCGTTGGTGGCGACACGACGCATCTCGGGGCCAACCTCGAGGGCAGGCGCCTACGCGGTCAACTCTCTCGCGAGTCGCTCGCTTCGGAGGGCAGAAGGAGCCAAGCCGGCCCCTCTCAGTCGAAGCTTGCTACTATCCCGAGCGTTGCCGCCCCGTTCGGTCTCATGGCAGATTTCAGCTTGAAGACGCGTAGGCAGTCTAGCGATCACGACGCTGCCACACCGGACGAAGAGACTAAAGTTGGCTTGGCCAACGCGAATTACTTCAGGCCAAGTGAGAAATCTATTGTCTGATAGGGTCTGCCTGCTGATACGTGGCCTTGAACAGATCCCGATCCAGAGCGCCCTCTGATAGATCAGCAACAGACCCCGCATATACTCAGGACCAACCTAGTTACCCTAGAAGAAGTCGACAAGCTGTTCAGCATGTGAGTACTCCGTACATTCTTGAGGACAACGGACTCATGCTGCGACTGCACCCGCCTATAGCTACTTCGACTACATGAACTTGTCATTATCGCTCCTGGACCCAGTATTATATACCGCACAGCAGACTTTCGCGCGTAGTCCTTTCCTGTTCACCGTCAGTGAGTATACTATCACACCCGATGCATCCTTATTCTGTTGAGCTGAGGGTTTCCTCTCCAGTCTGCGCCATTGCTTCGAGACACTACAGTCCACGACCCGAGCTGTACCTAGAGGCGATGAAGTACGCTCGTCTTGCCGCCGGGACGGCCCTGATTGGAGGCCAGAAGAGCGTCGAGGTCGTTCAAGCCTACATTCTGCTCAGCCTGTACCCTGTTCCGTCACACCGATGGGAGGATGACAGAAGTTGGCTCTACCTGGGGTTGGCCATTCGGTGAGATCCGCTAGTGTGGCTCTCATGTGCGCCAACTGACTACCTGCATAGCATGGCTATCGACCTCAACCTACACCATCCCAACACTCCCCAGCGCCAGGACGCGCGGCATGCGCGGGAAATGCTCAATCGCACCCGGACGTGGCTGAATTGCTTCAATGTGGACAGATCCACCGGCTCGCAGTATGGCAGGCCGCCGATCATTGACAACTCGGACTACGTGGCGAACCACTCTGAGAACTGGTGGCACTGCTCTCAGTACAACATGACGAACTTCGACATCCAGACCTGTGGCTACAACGCAGAGCTGAGGGTCATTGCGAACTTCCGGTCGCGCATCTACAGTGATCCAAACCATCCGACGGGCTTGAACAAGGTGCGCTTTACCTGTAGGCAGGCTGTTGCGAGTGAAGTTCAACTTTCGCGTAGAATATCGATTTCGCACAAATCGCCAGCGAGACGGACGACCACCTTGCGCGTCTGCGCGAGACATGGATGGCTCGCATCCGTGAGACGGATATGAACGACATCCAGAACCGCTTCCGGACCGGCCTGCTCAAGCTCGCGTACAGCTATGCACGACTCACAGTGTTGGCTGTCGGTTTCCAGCAAACTTTCGGCAAAGCTGGTACCCCCACTGACGTCTCCTTCCTCTGGCGCGTAAGTCCCAAGTATTGATGTCGTATATGCGGTTGCTTATTCCCTTGTAGTGTCTCCGCGCGGCTACTGATGTTGTCAACGTTGTCGTGGATGATATCGGCGTTCCTAGCCAGAGTAAATGCTTGCTTCTCTATCAATGGAAGAATTTCCTGACACGCATATAGGGATTTTCCTGCGACATGGTCCAGAGGCGCAGAGTGTCTTTGTTACCTTCGCGTGTGCATTCCTCGTGAAGGTTCGCAATAGTCTTCATGTACCTGTAACATTACTGAATTGTCGATCTCCAGCTGCTGCAACCTAAGTTCACGGTCTACATGAGCAGAGAACAGCGTCTTGAAGTTCGGCATTCAGTCCAACGAGTGATCAACCTCCTGGGAAGCCCTGAAGTTGCCATTGACGACCGGCACGGTCCCAAGCTGTATGCACGCTTCCTTGAGGGTCTCCTCGCTACGCCCTCTGCCAGGATCGACCACTCACCTGCTCCTGTGAAACGAGAGATGAGTCCGTTACGGCAGCTTCCTCAACAGGCAACGCCTTCGCCATCTTCAGGGCGCTCAGCGCATCCCAGCGAGGGCATGTTCTTCAGACAATCACTGTCGCCTCATCCGCCACCGTCCACGTCTACCACTGTGAATGCATCAACTTCCTATACGCAGGACTTCTCCACGGCCGGCACCTTCTCTCAGCAATTGGTTCTGCCGAGCTCGCCTACCATGGACTTCTCCTATGCGCCTCTCGGCTTCGATTCCGACTTTGTGCAGTCGATGCAGTCATTAACTGATCCGAACAGTTTCTTACCTGGTAGGATACCCACAATCTCTACATCTATCCTTATTCATCTCTGCGCTTTACAGGCTTCAATTGGATGGGTACCCTGGATACCGACTCGTATATGCGACCTGATCAAAGCATACCTGGTATCGGGAGCAGTGCGTGAGTCTGTATAGTATCGACAAGATCATAGTTCTGGGTAAAACCCTGTGTATTACAGGCCACATCTTGGGCCATAGCATAGCTGTCGTACGTCTAAGAATTCTATAGTCAATGCATCCATGAGTCATCCTGCGCTTTCGTCGTCGGTATTTGTTCAAACCATCTTCCATCATACATTATCATTAGATCATGGCGAGACATGGCCACACGTGAGTTGAATCATCCTGGATCATTACGCTCGCGAGATCTTCAATGAGGCTTTCTGTATATCATCAGCTGTGATCCCACTTTTCTCGCACATGCCGCGGAAGATGCTGTCTGTCTTATGGAACAGCTCCAGGGGCGCATCGAATTCCTGTAAACATCATGAGCAAGTATAGATTACAAGACGGCTATCACTCACGGCGATCGTTCCTGCGTCCATCACGACGATCTTGTCATAGGAGATGATGGTGCGGAGGCGATCTAAGAGTCATCGACTTCAGGATGTTTGCCGGTAGAAGCAAACGCATACGCACGGGCTATACACAGTAGAGTCTTGTCACTGAATTGCGTCTGGATGGTGTGCTGTATCTTCGCATCCGTCTCTAAATCTACAGATGCTCTGCAGCAGCGATAAGATAAGGATCTCTGTCAGAAGTTTCGCATAACTTACGTCGCTTCGTCCATGACTAGAGTAAGAGTCAGTGCTCCAGCTTCACTAAATAGATGATTAAATGCGTACCGACGACTCGACTGTCCTTGACCAATGCACGAGCAAGACTGAGCAGACTGCGTTCTCCGACACTCAAGTTGGCACCCTCTGGTTCAACTATGCTGTCAAGGTTGAATCGCGGAGGTGTATGAGTCCCATCCGTGGTAATGTCGTCTTTCATGGAGGGTGACTCCACGAGATACGATCGTCGCAGAGCATCCCAGAGTCGGGCATCATCCTATAACATCTGGGTTAATGCCACAACAAGATACACAAGCAATGAAGCTTACGTAGAGCTTGAATGGATCCAGGTTGGAGCGAACCGTGCCTGTGCACAGTTAACCAAAGGCTCTGTATTCCTTAACTAGAGACAGCTTACCGCTGAATAGCAGTGGCTATAATGACCGAACGCGTCAGCGTTGTTGCAATGTACACAATCGGAGGAGGCAGTACGCACGTCCTGGGGAATGATAGAGATTTTGCTTCGAAGATCTTTCAACCCGATCGAGGATATATCAACACTGATCTCGACATCAGCATCTGAATATGTGATAGTTCAAGGGAAGGGAAGACACACTCGTCAATTGATATCGAACCTGACTCTAGTTCCACGATACGGAACAGGGCAAGCATCAGACTTGACTTTCCCGCGCCAGTCCTATCTGGATTTTAGCAGTAGTTCACTACGCGTGTAAACTGAACTGACCTGCCGACAACGCCGATCTTTTCACCACCCCTAATGCTCAAGGATAAACCCTTCAGCACTACCGGCAGCCCCTGTCTATATCTCATAACAACGTCTTTGAACTCGATTGCGCCTTTGTCCGGCCATTGACTAGGAGGCTCGTGGTCGGGGACTTCTTGAGGGGCCTCTTGTTCGACCTGATCACCTCGACTATATTGTACGACTGCATATCATTTGGTCAGCAACAATCCCGTTCAGTCATCAGAAAATCCTACCGCGTTCAACGGAACTCATGTAATTCTAAACGATAGATTGTCAAGGAACTGCTCGAATTCGATACATGAATACGACTTACTTCCACTTCAGCAGACTGAGGCGCAAAGCATTAGGCGATTATTCAATTGTTGGAAACAATCGGACCTACCTGCCGAGTTACAACACTGCAGAGCTGAGTCAGGGACGCTAGTCACCAGTCAGTCGGTCCACCAGGTGTATATCAACAGTATGTCTTACTGGAGTATGTGAGGACCAGACCAATGGAAGCTGCACTGACGCCGGAGGCGTCGGACACCGCCAGCATAGCGACCTAGAGTGCAATCTCGGCGTGTCGTCCGGAAGTTGTCTCCAGTTTATGTCACTCACGATGAACACCATCATACCGCCCATGAAATCGAGACGGATAGCCAGCCATCTAGGCGTAGCGATTAGTTTTCGAACGCTTTCTCAAGTCGAAAATTTGACAGACCTTTGATTGGTTGCAGTCAAGAAGGCGGCACGATCCTCAAGATCAACATAGTATTCATTGTCGTTGAGGAACCGTTGTATCTCTCCGTAGCTGCGGATGGTAGGCAAACCCGTGAGAGACTCGGAAAAGTGCGCATATAACAAAGACCGTAGCATAGCGTCTATCCGATGTTAATAATATATGAGGCAGCGAGGAGAGAATACTCACCAAGACGCTTAAGCTCTCGTGCACTAGCTCTATAGAATCCTGCAAAATAAAAGTATCCAACACCAATGGCAACGACCGCAATGACTAGAGATAACAAACCGTCTTGGACTGCATTCTTTTGAACAGAAATAAAACACTTACGGAAGTAGTGTTCAATGACAGTAATAATGATGACACTTCCCAAGACGTTGCCAATGGTCAAAACGACTATAATATATGAGTCGAAGCAAAGCGTCATATGGTTTATCGGACTTACACAATCTCATAGACACTTTGTTCAATTTGATTAAAAACATAACAATCAACAGTTCTCGCGTGGACCTTACCTGGTAGCTGATTGTCAATGTCTTAACGAATGATCAGTATATGCGCGAAGTATGGGGACGCATTGTGATCCTCACTATCGAAATCCTTGCCGAACACACCGAGTATACGACCCAGCGGCTAATTCTGGATGTCAGCACCGACTGTTATGAGGTAAATTAAGTAATCTTACCGTTGTATCGAAGTAAGACATTGGCGCATGGAAGATGTTGCGAACAGCGTTGTGATGCAAGTTGTTCGATACGAAGAAACCCATTTCATCCATAGTCGAACCTCTGTCAATGGTGGTGAGCTAGCCACCCAAGATGGGAACTGTGACCACGACCGCGCTTACACAGCGAACGTGAAGATGGCCTGCCCGATGCCAAGGCATGCGTATATCGTTTGGTAGAACGACTCTGGGCGACCGAACGTACTGTGAAGGGGGAAATGTTAGCTCGCGTACGGAGAAGCTGACTTTGAGCGACCACTCACTTTGCTTCCCACCAAATCAGCGTATATGAGTTCATGACAGAGCTGCCTTGCATCAGGACTATGAAAAACAAGAGGATCGGAACCGTGATGTAACCGCGCGCAGCCTTGAGGTAGTCGCCATAGACTGGGTAGCAAGCTCAGTTGTTGTCGGGCTCAAGAGAGGATGAAGCCGTACCTCCCCAGCCCACGGACCCGGTTTCTCGCTTCTCCGGGACGATGAGACGGCCTTCAAGCTTACCAGTCCCTGCACCCATGCGCTGCTTCTTCTCCGCCTTCGTCTTCGCCTCGTCAATGGCAGCGCTTGTATTCTGCTGCATGTTCACAACGACTTCTTCTTCCTCAATAGATTCTTCATTCTGCTTCTGACCGCCGAATTCGTTAGCTAAGCGAGCGAACCCCCCTTCGTCGCTCATCAACTCTTCGTAAGTGCCGTGCTCCTTGATTCTCCCATTCTGCATCGGATACAATGAGTCCATCGCCACAACTCGCGTTCATATGACTTAGACTTACATCCATCAAATATATGTAATCACATTCGGAGAGGAAATGCAATGCGTGCGTGACCAGTATGACTGTCTTGCCGTTATTTCGGAGCGAGCCGACGATGGCATCGTGGAACAGTGCCTTGCCAACGTGAGCGTCAACTGTAGACAAATGTGTATGAGAGCAGTCCCGGAATCGTTCATTGCTAGAACTCACCAGCGGAGAGAGGATCGTCCATAATGACTACATCCGCATCAAAGTAGAGTGCCCGAGCGATGTTCACCTGACAATAACATGGGTATCGTCTTGCAGATACAAGATGAACAGCGACATACCCGTTGTTTCTGTCCACCGCTGAGGTTAATCCCCTTCTCACCAATCTACATTCGAATTGTGAGCAGAGCAACCAATCAGTCCAAAAAATATACACGCACCTCAGTCAGGTCTCCATCAGCAAGGACCTGTAAGTCCGGAAGAAGCGATGCGTTCTCGATAGCTTTCCAATACTGGGTAAAAGGTACGGGATGTGAGCTGTGAGAATCTAGTAAATGAGGGGAACAACTGACCCTGTCCTCTTCAAACGGTCGTCCGAACAAAACGTTCTCGCGCTATTCCCTTATCAAAAGACGCATAAAAGAGGGTCATGATTTGGACTGACCAGAGTAGCATTCTGGATCCACGCTGTCTGCGAGCAGTATGCAACTCGACCGCCAAAGGAGACGTGCCCTTGTGTTTGGCGCATCTCGCCGATGAGGCCTTGTAGCAAACTCGACTAAAGCTACGATGAGCAATAACTCATTGCGCGAGATCATTGGGTCATCACCTTGCCACTAAAACCCAGACTGCATGAGTTATCGCCTTGTCTAACCAAGGAAATATCCTTACCTGCCAACCGATCCGACGATAGCCACTAATGAGCCCCGTTGCACGGCCATGTTCACGTCCTTGACCTGGAACGGCTGCTGTCCCGCGATCTCCGGCTCTTCCACGACGCTCACGCGTTTTCCCTTGCCCGCTTTCTCCTTGCTCTCCTTGACGGCCACGCTCTCCTCCCACTCGAAGCTCGCGTCGCGCACGTCGAGCGCGAGCTTCTGCTCGGGGTCAATCGCGAAGTGGTCGCCGGTCGACAGCTCCGCGTGGTACAGTATCTTTAGGCGGTGCAGTGCGTTCTTCGCGTCGGTAGTTGCGGACAGCGCGCGCGGGAGGAACATCATCGGCTGGCGGAGCAGCTGTATGCGAGTGTCAGCGGTGTGTGAGTCAGGGGAAGGGTGGGATGGGTACCTGAAAGAGAGAGAGGGAGGAGAAGATGATAGCGACGTCGAAACCCGGATTTGTCTTCGTATATGTGACGAAGGACAAGGTGGCCGCGAGGACCGGGACGGAGAATGCGGCTGCCACACTGGTAAGCCGTAGGGTGAGCATTGTGTATGTCATCAGTCCATCTAGACTCACTTCCCCGACCGTCCCAGCTGGATCTTTTTGATGCCCTTAAGTTCCATCTTACGGATGTCATATATGCCTGCACAAGCGATGTTGAATATCGTAAGAGATGGAAAATCTGATCATAGCTCACGCTTCAAGAATGACTGTTCGTAGCAGAAATACTTCACAATGCGCATACCACCTGTACACTTTATGGACCTTCAACTCTGTAGCCCTTGGATAGAACTTACTGAGCACTTCGAGGATGACTTTGGCACGCTTGTCGGTCCAAATCAGGGATTTCTTGCCGATCTTGAATTGGTAAGACATGACGCGTTCTTGTGCAGGTACGATCAGCAGGAAGAGCGAAAAACCCGCCAGAGCAGAGGGACCAAGCTATATGCGGCTTTGGCTTAGCCGTCGTTCGGTATAGTCAGACATCAGAAAAAAGAACTCACGTTCACAAGGAGAATGATGAGACATATTGTGACCTGGATCGGTGCAGTCCACGCTGATCGGATGGTTGAGGATCTCGCTACCCACGGGTACCCATTCACTCACATGCGTGCTACAGGGAATCGTCAGTTCGATTACGTTACAATGCAACTATACACGAGACTCACAAACCACTGGGCGCAGGCGTCAATTCGGCTGACCTATTCAAGGGCGTGGCGTTCAATCGGGATCTAGCGCGATCAACAATGTGGGACCTACATCTGAAGAGATATGATTGACAAGCATGGCGTTCGGCAGCTTCGTGCGGGCCTTGCCGGTGAGCATGACGCCGCGTTTGTAAATTGAGCTGATGAGAGCCGCCTTCGCCAACATTCCGGTGGTCATGGAGCGCCAGAAGAACTAGTAGATGGGCGCTCAGCTTGTGATCGGACTAGGCATATGAGGACGCTGGAAACATACCTGGTGTTGGCACACACTGGCGGTGACAGTTGTGCAGAAAAGGCCAATAGCCATACCGACGCCACGCCCGATGGGGGGTGGCGCGTTTCCCGCGGCCACTGCGTCGGCATGCTCTTTACCGAAATTGATTATGGCCTGTTGTAAAAGTAAATATAGACAGCAAAAGAACCTGCATAATTGTGCGTACTTTCACAAGTAATGGACCCATCAGCTGCGCTGTGTCGCCAAATACCTGAGGGGATACCGTTAGTGCTAAACCGCATATACTAATCGAAGATCATGAATCGCGCAAACCTTGAAAATGCCACCGGTCCAAAAGACGAGGCCGACAACATCGTTTAAGGCCCACGCGAGACTTGCTTCTTTGCGACCGTCCACATCGCGCCAGTGCTGCTCAAGGGCGACCCTCTTATCTGAAAAGCTTTGCCGAAAGGTGAGTACCGCGATGAGTGCAAGGATGTTCCACCACAGCCGCTTGAGTAAGCTCGGTTTAATCTCTCCGTTGGCAAGTCGCGTGTTCCAGTCGTCAGCTTCCCTGCAGCGGCGCTCCCATGCGGCATCGAGCTTCGCGCCGAGAACGCCGGCCTCCCGCGACTCGTCCATCTTCCATAAATCCGTCACTTGCAGGGTACGCTGGTAACCCAGCGTCTGCGATGGCAGGTACTGAGTACGGTACGATGGCTTGTTGGCAGACAATTGAAAGGCTCACCATGATTGGATTGATCCATGTATACGAGAGGATAGAGAGGATAGATGCCGAAACGACTGGGATGACCTGTATTCCATTGAGCTTGTGCCCCACTGTTACGAATTACAGAAACGCATACAGGTGCATCATCTAGAGACGTGGGGGGAGGCGGGGGAGGGTTCTTTGGCAACCTCGAGTACGTTCAGCACATGACATATGAGCGTTCAATTTCCCTGAACTTACCAAATTTGATACCACTTGCGGCGGAATCTCACAAGCTCTATACCGGTGTCGAGTTGCAGCTTGTGCGCACGGAGGGTATCCGTGGGGGGAGCCTTCTTAAGTTCAGCAATCCCCTCGACGGACTGCGAGTCGATCGTCGCAGCTTTGATGTCCCCCTTCTCTGGATCCATGGTGCAGGCGTTGCCGGACGGACAGGGAAACGCACTCTGGAAAACGTCAGGCTTTTATAGGGGATATACGGACGGCACGGAGAAAAGCACCCACGGCCTAGATTGCGTTACACGCGCGGGTCCGCGATATCAGCTACCAAGTTCACCGCGTACTAATCATAGCGGACCGAGATTGCATATTTTTCCAGGTGCTGCCGCCGGCTGGAGTGTGTCAGCGCGCTTTGTTACTTATCACAAGGACATTTCCCTTTTCGGGCCGGACAGCGGCAGCAGAACACACCAATCGGGCAACTGATCGAGACCACGCCTACCATGCGTGGCTGCTAATTTAAGCTCAGGAAACCACCATTGGATCGGCACGGTACGGCAATATGCCGCCATAGATCTGATCTCGGCCAACTCTCCCTCGCTGCCAAGGCAGACGCCGGCTCTGCGGTGACGACTTTGGACGGCACCAGACGGCACCGGCCTGACTAGGTGCTCGCCATTGTCGGACTTGCACTGCACACCGCTACCTTCCAATGCTAGTCATATTCAGCACCGCTCATCAAGTGGTACAGCATGACCGCATCCTGAATGTTCTTGGGCTATCGATGACTCGGAGGATTCGCGGCTGTGTGCCACTGGCCCTGCCAAGCTCCGCACCGACAGATTCAGTGGAGTCGATCACTACTTTACCTCCAGTGGACTCATTCGAGTGGCACACATCCTTCACTCCCCTCATCTCTCACCACGATTAACTCGATGAGTGACGAACTCGGTACTCTTGTCGTGGTTGTCCTCAAGGCGAAGAACCTGCACGATAAGCACTCGCTATACAAGCAAGACGTCTTCGCTCAGATATCCCTCAATGATCAAGCCCAGAAGACCGGAGTAGATGTTCGTGGCGGGCAGCATCCTGTCTGGGACCAAGAATTGCGCCTTTCTATCTCGAGGAACGGATCCGACAAATACAGGACCTTGGAGGTGTCCTGTTGGTCCAAGGAGCCGAGGAGCGAAGAGATAATTGGGAAAGGCAAGGTTGACATCACGGAGACCCTTCATTCGGGCGAATTTGATGGTACGAGCATCATCGCGGCGTCTCGCATGGATATTGCATCTGACCGTTTATCTGCTAGACTGGGTACCGTTAGAGCTGAACGGGGCGTACCGCGGAGAGCTGTACTTGGAAATGACATTCTTCGCGGCCGGGCCACCGCCACTCCAACGTCGCGTGTCCAAGTTCTCCCCCAGAGACAGGCTCGCTCGGCCTGCCCAGCCGTACCTATATCCGCCCGTAAATCATGGGTCTCCGAAGACGCCGCCTAAGACACCACCGAAGTCGCCGCAGACCTTGCCCGTGCGTTCGCGGCCCAATTCGGCTTCCCACGACCCGCTCACCTTTGCGCCAACACCGACGCCACCCAAGACGCCACCAAAGTCGCCGCAGACTTTGCCCGTACGCTCGCGGCCCAATTCGGCCTCCTACGATCCGCTCACATTTGCGCCGGCACCGACGTCGCCGACCGGGACGTATATTGCGCCAGGCCCAACTTCTAGACACAGTCCCCCGCGAGATCGCGATAGCCCCTTACCTCCTATACCCGAGGCGCACCTCAATACAGTCAGCATCCCAGCCATCCTCCGGCCCGGCAACCCAACGTCGCCCCCGCATGTATCACACGCCTCGCTCGCTCCTGAGCACCCGCTGCATGCTCGCGCGCCACGCGCTCCGTCGCAGTCTCCCCCGCGTGCGGTACCCGCCCTGCCTACCCACCCACGCCCCGGTGCATCCATCGAGTACACGCCGCCGTCTCTGCGCCCGGGTCCACCTCGCGAGGGCCGTCCATACCCCTACAACTATCCGCTCGTCCCGCCTGAGCCCGAGCTTCCCGTTTCATACGTGACAGCGCCCGCCGTCGCGTCTCCCCTCCCCGACGAGCCCCACGGCGTGCACACGCCCACGCCCGCGAACCCCTACCCGTACGTACCGCCGCCCAAGCCTTCCCCGCGCCATAGAGCGCCTGGCCACGCGAAGATGCGGAGCCGCGAGGAGCACAATCAGCTGCTCGCGCTCGCTCTGGAGCGCGAAGAGGAGGAACGCCACAGAAGGGCCGCGGAACAGGAGGAGCGCGACCGCGAGCTTGCGCGCAAGCTCGATCTCGAGCTGAATCTCGAGCCGGAGGAGGGTCCCGAGGCTAGCACGGAGAGCAGGCCGCCGCCCGCCCGCGCCATGCCGGGAGGCTGGTGATGACCTTAGCATGATTATGGCGGGACTTCGTGTGCGTCTATGGGAGGGTCGGGGAGTTACTCCGGATCCTGGAGGTGACGCACGAAAAGTGCAGTACTGACGCCGCGGTTGCTGCTGATTCATCGGACATAGCATTTCCGGGACGGGGCTCTCACATATGTTTATGTTTAATGCGCTGTTTGTTTGTTTGACGACATTGATGATATCCATGGCTACATTTTGCGTGTTTGAATCCTTTTCCACATTGCCCATACCGAGTAGGTGCAACCTGGACCAGCACCCATGAAGTTGAAGCATCCGCAGGCGCCCGTGCCAGTTCGGGCGCTTGAGTCGAAGTGAGCGGGCCTCGTCTTAGAACTCATCCACCTTTTTCCGGTTCGAGCAAGGTTTCATGCTGCAAGGCTCATATCGCCCTTCTCTCAGGTCTATTCCAGCTGGATTCTTGGTTACTTGTAATTTGTCCGAGGTGGATCGAACCATTGTGGACTCTCGTGCAACACCTTTCGTGGCTCCGTTGAATTACTGCCCAGGTTTACCTCGCCGAGATACCACCACCCATGTGCGTCACATCTAAAGTGCTGCCATTGAGACTCATTCATTATATATGCATCTATGGTAGCATTGTTGTGTGCGCGTGGCATTAATTCCGGCGGATTACAGCCTCGAGCTGCCACAACAATGGGCTTCTGGCCACGATGCGCGCACGTCATGTGGCCGATCTCAGTACATGCTTTCGAACAAAGGTATAAAAGGCCGGCCTGAAAGCTTCTGGCATCTGTTGAACCCCCTTCCCCGGATCTCCCACCATCTTCGCAGTATATTCAGATCGACATGTCTTGCAGTCTCTGCCGTCTTCCATTTCACCCTAGCCCGCTTTCGACCAAGCCGCGCCCTGCTCCAGCGGGCGCACTCACAGACAAGCAGCGGAGTTATCTTCAATGGGGAGTCGGGATGGGTAAGAACATCCCCGGCGCCGTGCCCACATTAGAGTACCTAGGTATGTGTCTTCCGTAAACACTCCTAGCTCTTTCATTCTGACCGGCCGTGTTATAGATAACAACATCTTTGGAAACGTGCCCGGAAAACCCGTGCTCATGGTCGTCATGGTCACATGGGAAAGCGACAATGGGACGGTAAGTTTTGTGCAACACTAGTTGTTGCTTCGTCTCCGAATGCAATACTGACAGAGCACAGATTGTTGCCCTGCACACTGTGTGCGCCACTCTTCTCCGCCACATGTTTGGCGCTGCAGATGATTCTAAGGATTCCCTCACCGAGCTTTGCCAAATTGAGCTCGTGCTAGGCCGTCCTCTGGGTGGCAAGTATGCGGGGAGATTCCGTCACATTGACTATGAGGGAGTTGGCAAAGCCAACATTGATCAGTTTTGGATTTCTGCTGATGACGACGGCCTCAACATGTTCAGCTGGTCCGCGTTCAAGGCTAGCGGTCTTGGTTGGATGCTCAGTAGGCCTGACGTGTAAGTTTGTTTGGGATTGATGATAGTACAGTGCTTCCTGACATGTAATATCATACCTCAAGATTTCCTAAGTTTCACCCCGTAATCTCGCGTTCACGTCTCACGGAGATCGGCGACGCCCCGAAGACAACATCTGACATCTTCACAACGCAATCTCTCGATATTCTGCACCTACTGCTGCCATACCTCCCCAACAACTCCTTCGTGTCTCTTCTGTCTACCTGCCGCCTCTTGCGGCACCACGCACTCACGACCTTCCAGCCGCATGCACGCACTCGCGTGCTGGAGCTCGGGTGGGCTGTGCCACTTGAGATCGAGTACGCACGCGCGACGCCCGTTGCTGCAGCAAGTATGGCGCATGCGGTGAACCGCCCGGTTGACGGCGACTGGCTGCTGTACCTTTCTCAAGTGCACAGGAAGCCGAGCATGCAGGCGCGCCGCAGGATCTGGGCGCTGGCCAGCGAAGTACGTCATGTATATCTGACGAAGAAGGCATTCAGCGAGTACGAAGACGTCATCGGTGCCGACGGTCAACGCATCAAGACGAAGCAGAGGCTCGAGCTGGAGAAGCACATGGATTTCTTAATGAAAATGCGGGCTGTTGCAAATAGCAAGAAGCAGCCACCGTTTTCGCCATCCGCAAAACCCTTCACGCCGGTGTAGACTTGCCCCTTGTCGTGATCCCTGCTTGATCACAAGACACAAGATCCGGTAAGCCTCTCTCTCGCATGCATAGTTGTGTCATTCCGCTGCATCACGCACGCATCAAACGTATTTGGACCTCCAATATCCCTGTATCATCGTTCTCATGTATTATGGCGTATTCCGTGGATTTCCGGTCGACCCGGTGACCCGTTGACGCGTGTACGGTGTTGTCAAATGATAACGAAGCAAGAAAAACATACGGAGCAGATTTAGTTAGAACATGCAAGTGATTTATTCGTGCTTCTCACTAATACTACTGAGGTAAAGTGAGTACAATCAGTGGCGGCGCTTTTGTTCATCAATAAGTACAGGAAAGAAATGCATGGGATAATCCAAAGGACGGAGATGGGATGAGATGGTATGCAGATCCGCAGTTAAAGTTAATGAAGTCATAAATTCATCGCAGTCGTCACGTTAGATACCGAACAGCCCGACTTCACATGATAGTGCACCATTTCTTTCTCTCCTGTTCGGCAGCAGAGTTCGTAGGAGAGCTCACAGATGCCTCGACAGCGGGGGAAACCGTTGGACTTGCGGGGCTCTTCGAAAATTCGCCTGCTGCATGATCCAGTGAGGTTCGTCCTCCGTCAGAAGATTTAGGCGCACTTGAGAACCAGCCTCCGGGGAAGAAGCGCGAAGACGTGGTCGACTCGAGGCGCGCGCGAGGCTCGAACAAGAGGCTGCTCTGTTGCAGGGATGGGTCGGTAACGATGTGCTCGTTTCCGGATACAGCGACTAAGCGCGACAAAACAGGCCTATGCATACACTCAGCGAGGCCATCGAGTAGTCTTGGTGAAGTGACTCACTTGGATGCATCTCTAGAAGCCTCCACCGCCGAGTCCTCAGTGCTAGGGAACATGTACATGCTACTGTGGCTGTTGAGTGCTTCGCCATCGGCCAAGGTGTCGAAGTGACCATTAACCATAGCTTCGGAGATATCCTCTTCGCCCTGGAGTACCTCAACGCCTGGTGATCCAGGACCCTGCCTTGTGACAGAATACGATGGCGTCCAGGGCCTCGAGGGCGGCCTCTCGTCAATGACATCCTGAGCAACATGTTAGTGTCGAATCAGTTGCGGAACACGGCGAGAATACCTGGACCGTGAGATCAGTCTTGTTTCCAGTTGTCTCTGCTTGAAGAATACTGTCTGAAGCCGCTTCGTTCGACGGAGTTTCTTCTACAACAATCTCGACTACCTCTTGTACAACTTCTGGGACGTCTCCCTGAGTAGGGGTGCTTTCAACGAAAGCAGCACTCGCAGACAAGCTGGGCAGCGCCTCAAGCTCGTCGAGGTCTTGTTCACTAGTTACCGGTGCGCGGAAAGGACTCGAGCCTTGTAGGGTCACGGAGTAGGAAGGAGTCCAAGGAGAGCGGGACCTCTCCACGCCAACTGTCGAGTCAACGGTGATCGCGGTATCAAGTTCCGGCACCTGAAAGGCTATGAGCGCCATTTCTGGTATCTGGAAAGTGAGCTCACCTCGACTGCGTCCTGAATAAGGTTGTTCGAAGTTGAAATGTGGACATCTGTAGTAGTAACCTCCGCTTGCGACTGCTCGCTAGCCATAGTTCCGCTTCCTGTGGAGACACCTTCAATCATCTCCGTAGTAGCCTCTGCATGAGTCGCGCTCTCTTCAGCTGCAGATGCAGGAACAGGAAGCGGTTCCACCACTTCGACATCAGCATCATGCGTGGCTTCGGGAACCTGAAGAGGGCTTGCACCCTGTGAACTGACCGAATACGAAGGAACCCACGAAGGCGACTTCGGAGCCTCGACATCAGGCGTCATCGACGGGGCCAGTACAATCGAATTAGCGAGTGCTATGGCAGCCGCGAGAGACGGAATGTCCTCAGTGGGCTGGCTTCATATTCAGCATCGAGTTAAGTATATTGAATGATGCAGCCTACCCCTTTCATATCGTCCGCAAGCTCCGTCGAGATCGGAGGATGTACTGGATCTTCCGCAATAGCTTGACTTAGTATCTCGGTCTGCTCAGTACATGTGTCCTCGTCCTTTGTGATGGCGACCTCGACAGCAGTGGAGATGGTGGTTGTCAATGGTTCCGAAGCTTCATGCGTAGTGAATGTTGTGTCATTTTCTGTTGCCTGGATCTCAACAGCCTCCACACGGGGGGAGTGGCCAGGGCTGGCACCCTGCGACTTGACCGAATATGATGGCACCCAAGGCGAGTTTGGCCGCTCAATAGCATTCTCAGCATCTGCCACACTTGATGGAGCTGCGTCTGACTATGTTAACATTTGTCAATACAGGAGGACAAATCGGAAACTATATGATCATACTCACAGTATCTGCCTGCGAAACTATCAAAGCCTCATCTTCATCGTCAGTGCGGATCACAGGTACGTCGGCCGTTGTCATAACCTCCGTTACAATATCCACGGCGTGCACCTGGACTGTTGTAGGAGGAAGTTGTTCTAACTCCTCGACATCAGCCTCAGCCTCAGCACCGGGTCCTTGCACGGTCACGCTGTAAGATGGTGTCCATGGTGACTTCGGACGTTCGGTAGGCACCTCTGGCATAGGAAGGGAAGCTTCAGGAGTTTCAGGGGTAATGCCAGCTGCCGGCTCAATCGCATGGGATATGGTCTCGTCATTTTCTCCCTGAGATGTGTTGATGTCCGAGATCACAACAGTCACCGCAACTTCTTCAAGAGGCTGCGCGGCAACAACTTCTGATACCACCGCTTGGACTTCGTCTTCTTTGATGTCGTCGCTGTAGGCACGAAAGGAATGCTGGGGCCCGGAGGCCCTCGAAGTAATGGATGAGACAACCTGCTCTTGAGCAGGAGGAAAGTCTTCGGTAGGATGCAGAGCCCGGGCCGTCACGGAAGATGGCATACGTTCCATCACAGTCTCCGCTGTAGACTAAGATGATTGCACATTAGACACATATTGCATAGCGGGGAATGATCACTTACGATATCCGCGCCAGGTGTCTGCAGCTGTACATCTTCAGCTAAAGTCTCGGTAGCCGTCTCGAGAGCTGACGCTTCCACTGGATCTGCCAATACAGTCTCTGCCTATACGAAATACAGGAAATAAGCGTTCAGGTTATGTTATCATCAAGACAGTCACTTACCATAGTCTCTACTGCGGGTACCTCTGACGAAGTGAGAATCACCTGTTCCTGCGTAGGAGTGTCCTGGGTGACTGTCGCAACTTCCACAGCACCTGGAGTCTCCTTGACAGTGGCAGGAGTGCTCTCCATGGAGGTAACTTGTTCTGCATGCTCAGAACCGTCGAGTGCTTCAACCTTTGCGGTATCATTAGGGGACACTTTGTTAGGTGCAGAAATCTCCTCGGTGGTGGCTGTCCTCTCGACGAGCTCTGACGACATCTCTGCGACGATGGCGCCGACAGCGACAACTGCAGTAGTAAGTTCTGTGATAAGAGAGAATGCCTCGGTAGCCGCCGGAGCATCGTCTTTTGCGAGCTCAACTGTTTCCTCTCCTGATGCAGTAATCTCCGCAGGGACCGAAAGAGTCTGTGCCGTCTCCGCAGCGGGGGAGATGTTCTCGACTGGGGTGACTTCATTGACTATGACAGCCTCAACAGTCGGCGCGACGTCTTCAACGACAGTGACTTCCTGGGCCGAGCTGACCTGTTCGGTCGGAACGGCAGCCTCGACGACGGCCGCTGGTTCAGCTAGAGATTCTTCGGCAACGACGGACTGCTCAACTGGCGCAGTCTCATTAGCAGGAGAGGCCTCATCAGCTTCAGCAATTACTGCGCCTGCAACAATCAGCGCAGCGTCAGGAGCGGCCTCCTTGACAGATGCAGCCTCCTCGACGGTGACGGACTCCTCGTTCTGGACAGGCACAATCACCTCCTCGATGAGCGTAGCGACTTCGACGGGCGCAGCTGAGGCAGACGCTGCTTCGAGTGCTGCATTGACACTCTCGACAGGGGCCGAAATTTCCTCGCTTGACACAACAACCTCTTCGACGGGCGCGGCGACCTCCTCGACGGACGTAGCCGTCTCAACGGATGCAGTGGGCTCTTCAGCCGAGGCAACCACTGATTCGATTGCCGCAATGACACTCTCGACGGGGATTGAAACTTCCTCGGTTGGTGTGGCAGCGTTGTCAGGCACAGCAACCTCCTCGACGCGAATAGCGACCTCGACGGGTGTAGCGGGCTCCTCAGCCGAAGTAACCACTGTTTCAATTGCTGCAACGACACTCTCTACGGGGGGCGAAACTTCCTCGGTCGGAGCGACAGCCTCCTCGACGATTGCAGTGACCTTTTCGGATGGTGTGGCAGTTTCTTCGATGGCTGCCGCGGCCTCTTCAGCTGCTGTGGTGACCTCAGTCAACATCACAGTTTCTTCGGCTGCTACAGGGGCCTCGACCGTGGTCGTAGCTTGTTCCACCGCAGCGACAGCCCCCTCTGCAGGCTGAGAGGCGTCCCCGGCAGGAACACCAGAAGTGCCCTCGACCCACTCGATAACGTCGTCCTTGACGTGCGTGACCTCGTCCGCCAGGCGGTCGAACCAGGGCTTGCTCGCGCCAGCAGGGGCTTCCTCAGCAACCAGCGCAGACTCCTCGATCTTCGTGGGCTCTTCAATGACTGAAGCAGACACTTCTTCGGTTGTCATGATCTCTTCCAGGACAACTGGAGTCTCCTCAGGCGTCACCCCTACTACCGCCTCTGTCTTCTCCACAGCAATGGCCTCCTCAGCGGCGTCGACGGCTTCATCGACGGGCGTGGCTTCCTCAACCGTCTCGGCCTTCTCGCTTGTCGCCGTAGACTCCTCCGCTGCCACCGATGCCTCGACAGCAGTGGCGACCTCGACCACGGCAACCTCCTCTACAGCGGCGGGCACCTCAACAGTAGCGGGAGTCTCTTCGGTGGGAACGACCTCCTCGACAACTTCGGCGGTCTCTACGGCTGGCACCTCGATAGTAGCGGATTCCTCGGCAGAGGCGGGGGCCTCTTCGGCAGGAGCAAATTCCTCAACGACTTCGACCTTCTCCACAGCCGAGTCATCGACAGTCGCGAGAGTCTCTTCGACGCATGCAGCCTCTTCGATGATTTCGGTCTTCTCCACGACGGTGACATCCTCAGCATTGGCAGCGGGCTCCTCTACTGGCACAGAAACAACCTCCACCGGTGCGGCTTCCTCGGTGACTTCAATTGTTCCTGTAACGAGTGGCTCCTCGACACCAGACGGTTCCTCGGCGACAGTAGCAACCTCAGAGGCCAGCACGGTCTCCTCGGCGGCCTCAATCTTCTCCTCGGCAACAAGCTCCCCGGCAGGAGCAACCTCCTCAACAGCGACGGCGAGCTGTTCAGCAGGTGCAGCCTCTTCGGTAGTCTCAACAGTCTCCTGCACGAAAGCCGGTTCCGCCAGAGTCTCTTCCGCCACGTGTGTCACTTCGAGCTTCTCGTCATCAATGACAGGAGCCTCTGCAGGCGCGGACTCTTCGACTACCTCAGTCAGATCAACGCCAGCAGATGTCTCTTCAATGACATCGACTGCCTCCGGAATTAGTGTGATCGCCTCCTTGACGGAGACAACCTCCGCGACAATCTCGACTGCATCCGAGGCGGTAGACTGGATCTCCTCAGCAGGCGCAGCCTGCTCAGCAAATACAGCCTGCTCTGCAATCTCGGCCTCGCTCTTCTCGGCCAGAGCGGCAGGAGTATCTTGAGCGGCCTCGATAACGGAAGTTTCCTCCACAACCGTGGTTTCCTTGGCTGTCGCAGGGAATCCCGCCGGAGGTTTGATGGCAGGGACATCCTCGACGATGACGATGTCCTCGGACGCAGGAACACTCTTTTGCTGCTCCGAGATCGGCTCGATTCTCTCGATCTTCTCTTCTGTGACTGCTGATACCTCCAAGGCGTCAGCGTCCTCGCTCTCGGTGACGACAACCTATACAGGTCATGTCAGTCTCTTCGCAATAATGGCAGGGTTCTTAGTAGAATTTACCTCAACAGCTGCAGTCTCTTCGACGATAGCGGGAGTGTCCTCGACGATAGCGGGAGTGTCCTCGGCAATAGCGGCAGTGGTTTCGACGATAACAGGAGTGTCCTCAACGATGACGGGGGTCTCTCCGGCGGTAGCAGGGGTCTCTTCAACGATGGCAGAAGTCTCTTCGACGATAGCGGGAGTGTCCTCGGCAATAGCGGGAGACTCTTCGACGATAACGGGAGTGTCCTCAACGATGACGGAGGTCTCTCCGGCGGTAGCGGGGGTCTCTTCGATGATAGCAGAAGTCTCTTCGACGATAGCGGGAGTCTCTTCGACGACAACAAGTTCCTCAAGAACGGTCTCCTCCGGGGTGACGATGCTCTCCGCAGTCTCTTCCGCGACCTCGTCTGCCTCTTGGAGAAGCGCAGCGTTCTCCTCGAACGACGTGGCGTCCTCCTCCGCGAGTGCGGAAGTGGCGGGTTCGGTGACGGCCTGTGTGGCCTCGATCACTTCGGCCATTTCTTCCCGGGCCTCTGCAGAGGTCTCCTGTGCTTTGTCGGCAACTTCTTCGGTCGTCGCTGGCTGCTGGGTCGATTCGACGTGTGCCTCGTCCGAGAAGGGGTCCTGCGCGCCGGCGTCTTCGCGTATCTCGCTGGCCAGCGCGACCTCGATCACAGCGGGGTTATCCTCAGCGACGGGCTCAGACTGTGCGGCAGCATCTGTGGTGATAGCAGTCTGGTCAGCCTGCACCTCAGCAGATGGCGTGTCCTCAGCAACAGCCTCAGATGCCGGCTCAACAGCATCAGCAGCATCGCCCGCCTCTGCAACGGTCTTCTCGATAGTGACGATTGTCTCGGCCTCGCTGGGGATGGAGATCTTTTCGGTGGCTTCGATGATCGTGGAGGGCGTGGCAGACCCGTTGGCTGCTTCGATGGGGCTCTTCACATCGAGCTCGCGTGCCGCGTCGACCTGCATGGTTGAAGTTATGAGCGTCTGCAGCGCGCGTGTTACTTCTATAGCTCCCGATGCGTACTTTCTCAGTCGCGTGACTGTTCACGCTCTCGGAGGCGCCCCATGAACGCGACGCGTCCGTAGATGCCAGGGAGTCAGTCGAGAGCACAGAGCTCGTCGACTCGTGATGGTGGTGGTGGAATTCGTGGAAGAATTTCTTCGCATCGTCGGCCTGTAATTGTCATGTTTTTAGAGAGTATCTATGGGCAATCGTGTTGATTCCGCGTACAATGTGCTCGATAGCGTCTTCGACGGCATCGGCGGCTTGCTCGAGCGTGGAATCCTTCTTGTGCTGCTTCGACAGGTCGATGCTGTGCTTCGGCGTCCCTTTTCTCGACTTCTTGCCCATGGCTAGGTATCGAACAGGGCGGATGTAGGCTGTGATCAAATTTTGGTGGGTATTGCGCACTCCAGAGAAGAGATAAAAGGGTGCTTCCGCTGGTACATACCCGTCCGCCTTACAGCGATCCCCCGAAAAAGCACGCGACATCGCACGTGACCGCGCCGGGGCACGTCGCGATACGCGTCGGGCCGTCGGCGACGCTCCCAACTTGTCCCGTTGATCACTTCTCGACTCTTCACGCATGCTCGGGGCGAAAATGTACTTGAAGAGACTGGAATTACTCGGGGATACAACATAACGCGCGTCCGTCGCGATGACAGAACGTATATATCAAGGAGTATAAGTGCTAGAGTGACAACAGACAGGCAGACACGAAGTCCGAAGTGTCCGATACGAACGAACCAAGCTAGAGAACGACGCTCTTAGAAAAGAGCAGCGCCGAGAAGCCCCATAAGGCCAGCGATGCCAAAGGTACCGACGGTGGAGCTACGGGTCGCACTGTTCGAGTTCGAATGGCCAGTGCTCGCGGCCGATTGCGCAGAGTTGCTGGCACTCTTGGCAGAGTTGGTAGCAGCGCTGGAGCCGGAAGCAGCGTTAGAGCTGGATGCGGCAGTAGTCGATGCAGTCCTGTGTCGATATAAGTACAATCTCCAAGACTGAAACTCAGATCGAGAAACATACTGAGCTGACTGGGAACCACTGGAGGCCACGGTCGCGGAGGCGCCGGACGAACCGGTCTCGGTGACGGAGGCGTTCACGCAGCTATTGTCAGAGCTGGGGTTGACAGTCACGATGGCGGAGTAAGCAACAGCACCAGTGCTATCCTTGAGTTCGATGGTGCTAATGCCAGACTCGAATCAAGACTCGATGCAGAGACGTTGGGAACTCACAAGCTAGTGCCGGACCCCAGGTCGACGATCCAGGTTACGCTGTTACCCTGCTGTGTCGGGAATTCCTTAATCTGGACGATGTTCATTAGTGTTTCTACGGGACCAAATTGAACATGCCACTTACTGCCGGGGCGGACGGTTGGCCAGCTAAGGATAATGCAAAGTCAGCAGCACAGCGTTAAAACGAGACTGTACTACGCACCCGGGATGAGCGAGAGGTAGTACGGCGCAGAGCCGCCCGTCCAGGCGAGCTGCGTTGGCTCTGAAAGGCAACTCAGCAAACCACTCAAACGTGCGCGTCAATCATGCTGCTTACCACACTGGACGACGTTGGGCCTGAATAGGCAGTGAGCATGCTATTCCTGGTCCACAAAGTTAAACACCTACGGAGAGTTGACCATGAGGTTCTGGCCCAAGACGGCGGGGAGGACGGCCACCAAAGCAAGTGCGCTCGCGAAGAACTTCATGATGTTGACGTGCCTGCGTGTATAGAGACAAATAAGGTCGCAAAGAGCGTGGGTGGACGTGGGCGAGTGCAAAGGGATCGAGTCTAACAGAAAAGTGTCTTGCCAAGCGACGAGAGATTGCAAACTCAAGGAGGGGGCCTAGCAACCAGCGTGGCTCGGACCACCTCATATGTGCCCCTTGAGCGGAGTTTCAACGCGACAACACCCACGATCGGCCCCGCACAGTCGACCAATCAGCCAAGCGAGCAAAATGCACGATGTCATTACAGTCCCTACAAGAGCCCTATAAGCCAATCCAACTGCTCCGCCCGTGCGGATTGTGCAGCGCCGTCTGGCCAATCTTCACCAGCATCACCTCTCCCCTGTCCTCCTCCTCCTCCGCCGTCCGCTCTCCCCGTTCGACTATGAACGGCACGTCCACCGCATCAACGAGCGGGCTCGACGCCACCGCAGACAACGGCCGCGGCGAGAGGAGCACAGTGTCCTGGCTCTGTCGTTTTCGCTTGGTGACATTCGGGGTCCTGTCCGAATTGGGCGCGGATCGCGGCACCGGCAGAAATGCTTCAGCGTGCCACTCGTACCACACCTGCCGCTGGTTCGTCAGCCGCCAAATCGAGACGTGCAGCTCTGAGTTGCTGGGGAGGTACAGTGGGTCCTGTGCGCGTACATGAGTGCTCGTCCGACATCCGGAATGCAAGTACACGCACTCGGAGCGGAAAGAAGAGTGGGAACCAGCTCAGCATGTCCTTCGACACCTTGTCCATCGTGTTGGGATGAATGCTGAGCCCGACGCTGCCGTATAGCCTGGCCTCGAAATACCCCGCCAGCCCGTGCAGGACCCCCTCGTGTGGAATGTGAAAGGTCAGCCGTGCCGACCTCGCATTGTGGCTATTCGTCAGCGGGAGACCTGGAGGTTCGTCAGACGAACGCCATTGCGAGTCTGCTGGCGACGCATACCTCGCCTGTCGAGCACCGCATCGCTCCGCGGATGCTCGAACTCCCAGCACTCCTGTATCTTTGGCCCGCACGTGCCACTGACGCCCCCTCCGTCACCACTCAGGATGTTTATCGCATTGAACTTGACCACATAGGGCGTCTCGGCGGCTTTCTGGTCCGCTGTTGAGCCAGTGTCGTTGTAGAGTTTGGAGGAAGACAGCGGCGCTATGTGCGCCGTATATGATGCGGGTATCGAAATACCATCCGCTATTAATTATGTATTAATTATGACCTGTTAGCGAATGATCTGGGAGAGCTTCGCGGCTCACGTTTCAAGAAACGCATAGCACCGTCCAGGCACTCTGGACTGAGTTCATTATCTCCGAAGGAGCCTAATAGCTCGCTTACGAGTATGTCGACCTTCTCGGGCACCACTAGTGTCCTCATATCGCCATACAGTAACTCCACTTTCTCCTTCCACTCGAGTTTTTTGCGTTCTTGCAGACTTCAGGCGAGCATGCGTGAGCATTGCGCGAAGATATCAAGCAAAATCGACGTACGTAACGAAGGCATTCGGGTTCTTTTCCACTGCGTATACGAACGCGTCCTTGCCTGAGCGTTCGATCGCCGAAAGACACCGCGCTACTAGAGGACCGCGTCCTGCTCCAGCAACGCATAATAAACTAAGGCAGATTTTATACATTCAGTGTGTAAGAAGCACAAGTATACACATTTTACACACATTTTTCCCGGTCGAGGCCATTCCGCGAGTGCTAGATAAATTGCCTACGAAGAGCTCGTCATCACCTTGTCATGAGAGTCATGCTCGACAAACCTGTTCGTAGTTGTTGTACTTGACCGGATCCCGCTCAAACGTCTCGTATGTGGCGCTTTGCAAATTGTCCATCAATGGCTGACGCACATTATCAGGAGCGCATCTTTGAGTAGTTCAGATGGGCGCTCACCTGCAGCGGCGCCTGCAGGTAATCCTGGTATCCTCGCGCGAAATGTTCTACGGTTCCCCTTGTCTGCGCAGCCTGGACCGATGGACTTGTCTTCTCGAGATGTCGGACATATTGCTTGTAGGCCGACTCGCCGCCTCGGCTGTGCCGTCCTGCAGATGTTCCCGATAAGATGATATTGGGTTGCAGCTACAGACGTTTCTTTCATATCTGACCTAGTAAACGCGTGAGCAATGGCGCACCTTCATGACATCCCGTATGAAGGCCTGAGTGCCTTTTGGCAGCACCGGGTATCCTTTCGCATTTGCGATAAAAGCCGACGCAGGGAGGAATATGTGTCGGATCGGTTCTGCAAGCCATTGGCTGAGAAGGCCGAGCGTAGAGGGCAGCGGCAGTGTCAGGTCGAGAGCTGCATCCCATCAGCATCATGTGCCCGCGTATTCCGGACATATACTCACTCAATGTCAGTCGCAGGTTGTAGTCGCATATTGAGTGTATGGTATCCCAAATTTCCCATGCAGAAACTGGTGCCTGCGCGGGAGATGACCCCGGCGACGACGGCTCGAGAACACTGGCACGCTTGGCGGCAGACGATGCGTGGAAGACTGACGGGTCGTATATTGAGATGCGGACGGAGAGTTCGATGAAGGGCACGGCATGGAGACACGCGTTCACTGCGCGCGCGTACGACGCAACGTGTTCGCGGTTGCGCGGCGGGGGCAGGATGGCTGTGTGAAAGTTGAGGTAGGACGCATACGCGAGTTCTTGCTGGAGGGCCTGCAGCAGTGCGTCGAATTGAACGAAGGTGAATACCCGTGTCCTGAGAGCATGCAGCTACGTAAAGCGCGAAGTCGAGGGACGTACAATCTCGGCGTCATGTCGGACCCAGTCGTCAGAAGCATCGAGCTCCAGCCAGTCAGAAATTAGCGCAACCGTCCCTTCCGCCTCATCTGCGCACACTCCTGAGTTTAGCACAAGCGAGCAAATAGCGATGCGACCCACCCAGTCGAGTGACAGTGACCTCATCGAGGGAGAACGTAGGCTTGGCCCTCCATGCCTCGGCGCGCTGTTCTAGTGCATTCTTGTCCTCGACATCCTCTCCGGGGAACAAGCACATGTCCTGCCATCGCTTCCTCCATTTCTCGGTTGTGAGAGGGTAGCATATTGCATCATAGTCATTCGCCCGCGCTTCCTCTGCTGCCTGCAGGATGGGCGTACTCTTTGGCGACAGCCCGGTGTGAGAGGCGAGACGCGTTATGTCGTCCAAAGAGACGTGGCTAGTAAAGGTCGGCATGCTCGCAGAATAGACACAACTGGAGAAGGAGAGATGACGGGTGTGGGTATGTACATGCGAGCAACGCGGTGTGCGAGCAGCTGGACGCTGAGGTATGGAAGCCGGGCAGACGCTGCATTTCATCGCGCGCTATGATCGACGGGCCGCGGCCGCGACATCTCGATATCCCGGCATCCGTGCGATTGATCGTGTCGCTCGACGGCGCCATGGAGTGCACGCTGTATATTGCAGTCTACATGTACAACAGCGCGAGGTGCACCGATACAACAATCCTGGTCATGCTGTCCTCTCTCAACGGCGACCGCTCACCCGAGGTCTGTCCTCGACCTCTTGACCCCATTTGGGCCATGATCATGCTCTGCTCCACCTCTTTGCTCCTCGTCGGTTCCCATCGAATAGCCTGTCGCAACCCCTTCTAGCACCGCTCGCCCGACAACCTGCCTTAACTCCGCATCCGGGTCGCGCCCCTCAGCCTCCGCGCGCGTCATGATGTCGTCTACGGATTCCATGAGAGAACTCGTCAGATGTTCCGAGACGAGGTTTTGCACGTGTTGTGACGGCTGCGAATGGGTGGGAGATAGCGTGGGAGAGATGCTATTGTCGTTCGCAAGCGAAGAGCGCAGGGACTCGAGATAGGTCGCCACCTCGGGGAAGTCCTCTAACAGATGTTCCACAGGCTACAGGGATTATAACCGCGGTTAGTTTCGCAGGCGTCGGCGCAAGGAATATCACGTACTGAAACGCCCTCGAAGTTCCGATGGTCAGCTATCGCGCCGTGTTCCACCAAGAACCTAGCCGTCGCAACGTCTTCGACAACATAGAGTGGCGTGTCACCATCCTCATCCGTGACGTTTACGTCTCCTCCTGGATGACTGGCGTGAATATCATCCATGCGGTTGCGGGGTACGCGAGAGGATACCTTTGGCGATCAGGTACTGTAGAACGTGCAGATGGCCATACGACGCTGCAGCGTGCCTGTAAGTACAGGACCGATCAGCTGGACTCCCGCGCACGAGACCAGATGAGACACACATTGGCGTGTAAGTGTTCGGATCAGGGACATTAGGCGACATGGCTGCCGGAACGATCTACCTCAGCACTTCGCAGAACGGCGTGTGGACGACCAACATTGTCCCTCGACCAGTTCCTGGTATACCGGGTCGTCAGCGGCGCGTTTCCTCAGAGAACCTGTACATACCATCACCCTCTCAAGATCGCCATCCCCAGCCGCAACCCATATATTTTTGTTCGATGTTCGAGCCATTGCAGGATGTCAACAGGAAGAGCAGATGAAATAAACGCGGGTATCCGGGTCCGAGGTGTCCGGCGCGCCTACAGGCTCGCGCCCAGTCCCACGCTGCGCGTCCAAACGAGCGCTTGTTTCCGCTTTCAGTCTCTGAGACTTGCATGCATGTTAGCATATGTATGGAAGAGCTTGCAGGGCCCGAATGTTGATGGTTGACATGCTGCAGCACATGGAATGTATCGACGTAAATAGGTGACTAGAGGCCAGGCTACCAGATTCATGTTGCAAGCTACCATCACATCGCAAGGCAGGCTGTCCAGCCGTCACCGGTGAATGTTGCAACCAGCAAGGGAGGTGCAGAATGATGGGCTCCACTGCATTATAGTCCAAAACACTAGACTATTCATGGCTACCTCGTACACGCCTTTTTAGCCTATTTGTCCGTTATGAGACGAAAAAGAAATAAGCTATTTGATATTCCGGGGGTGAGGTTTCCGCGTCGTCTGGGCACAGTATCATGAGCACGACGTGCCTCAATGTCACCAATTCAGGACTTTGAGGCAACAACACCAGCTGATGGCTGGGACGGGACATGTCAGGGCTCATCTCCGGGCGGCTTCGACAAAGCATTTCTCCGTGACAGTTCATGTTACTACACACCAGCAGGCTGAGGCGCAAATTTAGGCCGCAGCCCCGAGGGTCAACCCGAGACCAATAACACGGAGAACCTTGGTACAACGACTTCTGCACCGGGAATACATTGACTGTGCACCTTTTAATTCGACATAGGAAAGAGTCTGAAAGAGTCCCTTCTTGTGCTGAATTACTCACAAATTGTACGTGCTCATAATAACATAAATCCGAGAACGATAGCACGGAGACCCTTGGTTCCACGACTAATGGACCGGGGAATATATCGAGTGTGCAGTTTTCCGCTCTACACGGGAAATGTCCTTTCTCGTGCCGGATCACTCACAGGTAGTATACACTCGTAGTGACTAGGTCTTCATGTCAGACTACTGCGAGCATGCGGGAAGGTCGGAGGTTGTGTATTAGAGACAACGGCCGGTGCACATTCGTCCAAAAATGAAGTCTACCTGAATATCAGAGGTGGATGATGCATGGGGCCTGAACAGCGGCCATTCAGACTCCCCAGCTCTGCATGTATGTCGGAAGAGTTGGATGAAATGAATGTCTTGTGTTGCCGTTTCATTACGGCCCTTCTTTCGTCGAGACTGACATATGCGCTTTTTTCGCGCATATTATGCAGGCCGCTAGACACGTTCGTCCATAGCCATTGAAAGGCAGTGCACAGGATCGTACCCAGACACCCAGGAATCAGGAACAATAAGCCTGACATGAATGCCACACTTGCGTACTCACCTCGTGTTAACATGCAGACAATACCTTCCATTCCCCGGGACTTACGAGGAGGTGATCGACTATACCAAAAGGCCGATGCTCCGTCGGGCTGTGCGGCATATCCACGATGAAGCTGTCCAGACCAAGAGCCCCAAAAGTTGTCTAAAATTTGGGCCAAGCTTAATGTGGTGGACAATAAAAACAATGCCATGTCGCCAATCGCTCACGGGTTCATCCCTCATCGGAGCCTCTCGTGCGGCTATGCTTTCTCGCTAGGCGCGCATATATCTTATAAATGATGAAGATGATAAGTGCTTTCGTCATCTATCACAAAGACACACGGGCAACACCCGACCACAGCTTCGTAATATAATGCGAACCAGTAAAACGCGCCCTGGGGCAACGTTCACAGCCATACTTGTTGCGGGTGGCACGGCGGGCTGTTCGGAGGAGCCTTCCGCCTCGTAGAGATAAAGATCTGAGAAGTTGATCTTGTGATCGCGTGTTGGGATCTTCGGGCACCGGGCTGTTTTGGGAAATTCAGAAGGTTGCGTCGACGCCGGCCGCGCAGGCGCCCCGGCGAGGCGCTGGGCGCGTGGAGCGATCTGCGGAGAGCCGGCGTGCATAGCACGCACCTGTGTGGGCGATGGACGGATGCCGAGCGTGGAGATGGTAGAATGCAGGTGGTTGGATCTGAGTTGGAGCTGGGCTGGAAAATTGCGGTTGGCGGCTAGCTGGATTAGGTGTGGTCCGCGGCGTGAGAGCGCCAGGGCTGCCGGCTGGGTGGCAAGGCCCGGGTGCTGGTTGGACAGTTGGCTGTGTATGGGCGACGATCAGGCAGGGCGAGAGAGAGAGAGCAGGCGTGCAGCGCGGGGAGGTCGTCGGGCGGGCGGCGGCGTGCGGCGGCGTCGATCGCACAAGCGGTGGCAGGCGGCGGCTGTGCCTCTCACGGACGCTGATGGGAGTTGTGATGGCGTGCGATGGGAGTTCTGTTCGCGTGTGCGCGCGAGTCTGGCGGGCGGCAGAGGCGACGGCAAGCCGCTTGAAGCGGGCGGACGTTGTTTGTTGTTGGGTCCGCGTCGGACTCGGCGTCGACCGCGAGTCTGTGGCTCAAAGCTGGCACTCGCAGTGGCGGGCAGCCCCTGTCCACACCTCCTGTCATCGTGACTTGGCCTCTCCGCGTCCTTGCGCATCCGTTCACTCTTTTCCCTTCGATCCATCAGGATCGTTTTGCTGGTGACCTATCTTACCCACCTTATACTCCCCGTCTGCCAGTAACATACGTCCCAGCTAGTCTTACCGTAACGTCTACCATGAGCTTTCTTGCCCATTCACAGCGAACCTACGACTCTCTTCCTCACTCCGATTTGAGCCATCTTTCCCCTCTGCATACCCATTCATCCAGGATCCCCATCCAGCCCACTTCCTCCTTCGATAGTCTCCCCCTTCACCCGCTTTCACCCATGCCGTCCGGCTGCGCTTTGCAAAACAGCCACGCTCACGGTAACACTCCCAGCACCCCGAGACCCGGACAGACTCGTTGCTGTAAGCCATTCTCTCCTGCTCCGGACGATCGTTCATCGATCGTTCATGTATATACGTTACGCCTGTACTACCCGCAGTCGCTGACCATCCCCGCATACAGATTGGAGTCTTCTCACACCCGAACTGACCTTCCTCTACTTGGACCCTGTCCTTGCAAGTCACCTCGGGGAGCAAGCGGATCTCCTCATCGGCAAATCGCTTCTCACGTTTGTTCATCCGGACGAGCAGGATTCAGCCAGACTTGATCTTGGAAGCGTCCTCGACAGCCGGACCCTCCATGGGAGCGTCACCCGGTATGTCTAGCCGTACTCACGACAACGTTGTCGTCGTGCGGTCAGGGGCCTGACATCGCCGTCTTTCTCCCAGCGTCCGATATTCCCGTTTAACGCGTGTTCGCAGACAGCTCGGATACGATGGCCCGGACGAAGAATGGCCAGACGCCGACAAGGTTGCTGTAGACGCCAACTATATGGCAGTCGACATTGTCATCAACTGGGCAGCTGATGGCCTGGTCCTTTGCTTCATGCACGCCGTTGTGGACTTGACCCCACGCGACAATGATGAACACCACAAAACCGGCTGGACCAACTGGTGTGGGACGCCGTACATGAGTTCGGATCAGGTCCAGCTCCTGTACAGCAGACTCCATCAATTTGTCTCTCACCCGCAGTCGATGACACGGGTGTTCCAAATTCTTCTCAATTCACCCGAACGTTCGCTCTACATGACTTGGCCACCTGATCAAGGGCAAGGGGGACTTGGGGCAAAGGACTTTGCGAAGCTCGCAGAGGACGTTCAAATAAGCAGCGGAACTTCTAGTGGGACGGACGCAAAGACTAGCTGCACTAGGCGATACAAGGCACTCCAGATGATCCACTCTGGGATGGAAGGCAGCAGGGAAGTGGAAAGCATTTTCATCCCGCATGGTTAGTCTCGCCACCTCATGTCGTTTGTAATGTGTTGCTCACGCAAACACGAAGGTGCCATTATTTTTGCGTGCCACAAAGTTCGCACGTACTCTCGTAACGGCGCTATTTCCACCACTGACATATCACCATCCTATAATTCGCCTTACTATACCAACTCGTCTCACCATCAATATGATCAGCCGTCGCATTCTTATAGTCTTCCGCCAGTACCGGCACCCAGCTCCTACAACCACGGCTATCCAGCCCAGCAGGGCCATAGTCCATCGTCGTACTCCCCTCCCAGTTGGTCGCAAGGTTCTGAACCGTCCGGCTCGCACCCACACTATCACAACCACCAGCAGTGGAATTCGCAAGGAGCACCAATGTCTTCATCTGTCAGCAGTTCCCGTTCTTCATCTTGTTCTGGGCCTCATAAGCTTCACCAGTGGTCGTCTCAGCCGCCGGCGTACCTTGATCCGGGTCATGCTGTAGCGCCATCCGGCTTCACTCAATCGTTACCTTCTCCGGGAGTCCAGTACTCAAGTCACGACGGATCTCCGCCGTCTCCTTCGAGCGACGTCGTCCCTGCTTCGAGAATTACGCATCGCCGGAGCTCTGGCGCTAGTCGAGGCGAGTATAACGGTGGAGGTAGAGGCTCTGGCAACCCGCCGATGGGAATCTCGCAGTGTTCCAGCTGCAAGACGACGCATAGCCCGGAGTGGAGGAAGGGTCCCAGTGGAAAGAAAGACCTGTGCAATGCGTTAGTCTTTTGTTTTCTCGTCGCATACAGTCACTGATACTCGAGCCCATTGTTTCTTACAGATGCGGTTTACGGTACGCTAGGTCGCGCGCCAAGAAGGAGGGAGGTGTCCAGCGTCGTCGCAAGGACCGCGCCATGACCACCCTTCCCCCTAAGGCTGAGCATTCGGTGCCACCCTCTCCTATCAGCTCCTCCTACCCCGGTTACAGGCGGGGAGCACTTTACGAAGAGAACTTCATGCCGGGAAACGGTCCCGCAGGTGGTGAGATATATCGGCATCACGGCAGTCACCCTGGTCTCGGTGGCTTGACCCCGTCGCCATCTCCTCCCATCGGGGGTAACATGCACTACGGACCGTACTCGCTGCACTCTGTTCACAGCCATCAAAATCAACAGGCCGACGCTCGTTACCATCACGGTTCGCACACATTCTATTCCGTTCCGCCCCCGCTCCCGAATGCGGCCATGCACCATATGCCCAACAACACTCATTCAGGTCCAGCTACCCAACGACTCGAGCCTATTATACCCGTCGGCAGCCGTTTTTCGCCCCTCCTTTCTCCAGTCTCCCCCAGCTCCGAGTCTCCTGTCAGTACGAGCCTCTCGGCCGCTTCCTTTGAACGCGAGAAACAGCGGGAGAAGGAGGAACGCGTCCCTCTGCCCCCTACCCCGGTCTCGGCGGATCCTAGAGGCAAGTCTAGCTTCATAACTCAGTAAAAGAACCGGCCGGGTTCAATTGTTGGAATCTGGAGACGTTTAGTTTTGTCGTTTCGGAATGAGGAGCAAGAAGTTACCGCAGTTTCCGGCAACCCCTTTTTCGCAGTATATTATCCCTTTCGTGTGCACGTTCGGCCCTAGCTGTATTCCAGTGATTCGCCCGGAAGTGTTGGCATTTCCGGACCTCTCGTGTACTGTATAGCAATCGATGATAGACACACTGTCCGTACAAACTTAGCCATAAAGTTGGTTCTCAAGTTCGCATCATCAGACGTTCGATCATAATCTGCGCCCTCGACAATCTCATTCACTTTACGGCATCCTCTCGATCATCAGGGCGTTTACTCGAGGACCCTGAGAGCTAAGTTGACAGTTCAAGAAACCGAGAAAGTCTTCCCTGTCCCGGCGCATTGTCGCTGCTAGCGCTCTTATGCAATCATGATCAATCAGAACGTCGGGTAGCATTCCATCCTTGATTGGCTGCGAAGAGTGTGCGTTCCCACAGACCAAGAATGTCTACGCGAGCTTCAGCCACGATGCCCCTGCGAGAAGTTGCAGGGACCCTCGTGTTGATGATCTAGGCCGATCGCGTCGGACGCGAGCCGACCGGTGCGAATGATCGCACACCACGAGAGGGGAAAGTCGAAGACTCGAAATCCAGGGAGTTTTGCTTCTGAAATCAAATATTGTGAGGCTACTCGGCGACAAGTAGCTCGCAGCCTGGTATCATCCAGTCATTGCACGAGTAAATTCATGCGCTGCTTTATATTCGAATTTCATCTAATCAATGCCCAGGAGGATACAGTGGACCGATGTGAAGGGCTTTCATTAGGGGGCCAGAGAGAATCCCACCTGTTGCCATGCTTGCTTTGCGGAAAGGTGGCATAATAATTCTCATAGTATGGCGTGCCCAAAGAAAGCTCGATTGGACTCAGAAGACAGCCAGGAAGTATCATGCTGGCAAGTGGGATATGACGAGGCTAATTCCTACGGCTGGCTCGAAAGACGCTGTCCGGAGAGTCCAACATGTCGACAGGTGTAGTACACACAGAGTGTATGTCGGTTCGGTAAACACGCGTGATGGTTCTAATTGTGGAAATGAATGGTGTGAAGTCCGTGGTCCGGCGGAGGTGTAGGAACCGAGCCAACACACCTCGAGAAATGAAATCATTTCGCAGAGGTCGCGGGTTTATAGACACCCTCTCACCCCGCTCATCACAGTCTAAACGTAGCACGGAATGCAATGCAAAGGCATCATAGAGGGACTTCACGAAGTACAGCATCCGGTACTGGCTGCCCGCCCGTCATACCCCAGCCCAGTGGTATTCACCCTCTTCTCGCATTTGGCCGAGAGACCTGGAAAGTATACGAAGGTGCTTCTCAGTCGCAGCAGGAGTATATGCACGATCCTTTGAGTTTGCCATGCACATTGCAATCGCACTTTGTGGCTGCACATCACGTGTGCAAACTAGAGCGCGGAGATTGCCGACACTCATTATCTGTGCCTTCCCTCACGCGTGTTCAGCGAAGCCTTTCATTAGTAGTCTGAACGATTTTATCATTCATAACGAGTGTTAAGTTGTCAGATCCACTTGCGTGTCAGGGGCTCAGGTTGAAGCGACGGAGAGAGACGTGAATTCGAAGCGAAATGTCTGGGCGCCGGTATGACTGCTTTCAGCCACTGCGGAGATTCGTGATCACGGTACTATACGAGCTCACTGGAGTCACTGCGTCCCCAATACCTTGAAGTCACTCTTCAGCTGCGTGGACTCTGGTATTCCTGTTCTCTACCGAATCGCATCGTTTGCAGCGTTCCACGCGATAGCCTCACAGCCGCAGAGATGTCGGAACCTGCGCCGAAGACGCAAACACCATCAGAACTGGCCGCGGACAATGCTCCCTCTCTCCGGGTCGAATCCAAGTGAGCCTGAGCTCTATAGGAGTTCATCAAAGGAATTCATCAATCTCTTACTCAATTTCTAGGGAGAGAACCGCCCGTGTAGCCACTGTGACATTACCGACCTCGGCAAATGGCACGAAAGATCACGATGACGGAGACACGAGCGGGGAGGAGAAAGAGGAGGAGGAGGCCGAAGTGGAGGATTCTGAGATCCTTGAAGACCTACCAGATACAACGGAGGTATGTGTGCCCCCTCGTGCATTCACGTCAAGTGACGCAACGATGGCGTTGTGCAGGAGATCGAGCTGATACACTCGCGTCTTAACTCGATCAGCAAGCTGGGACTTCCCAGGTTTTCCGAGCATCTGAAGAAGCTATGTCTGCGTCAAAACTACATCAGCACTTTGGACCCGGAAGTAACCAATACGTTAAAGAAACTGGAAGAGTTGGATCTGTACGATAACAAGATTAAGACACTCGGCGAGTCCCTGAACGAACTCAACAATCTCTCGTGGGCATCCTTGCTATCTATGAATGACGACCATGATTGATTACGTCGATTACATTCACAGAACCCTGGACCTTTCGTTCAACCTTCTGCGCCATATTCCAGAGACATTTGAACATCTGCCCTCACTTCGAACTGTGTTCTTCGTGCAGAACAAGATATCTCAGATCAGTGGTCTGGGTAAGGTCGGTGCAACGCTGCGAAGTCTAGAGCTGGGTGGCAACCGGATACGGGTAGGACAATCCCTGAGATACTCCGTGATTTTCGCTCATTTCACACAGAAAATAGAAGGCCTTGATGCCCTCGTGAACCTGGAAGAGCTGTGGCTGGGCAAGAATAAGATTATGAGGTTTGAGGTGAATTGATATGGCCGTGCTAACCATATGGCCGCTTACATGGGCGTTGTTAGAACCTCGACAACCTCAAGAAACTCAAGATTCTATCGATCCAGTCAAACCGGATCACGAAGTTGGAAGGCCTTGAGAACTTGGAGAATCTCGAAGAGCTGTATTTGAGCCACAACGGGATTGAGAGAATAGAGGGCCTGGAGAAGAATGTAAAATTACCAATTTCATTTGCGGACTGAGTGCTCATTGTCCCCCTTTCTACAGCTCAAGCTTCGCACTCTAGACATTGGCACCAATTTCCTGAAGGAACTTGAGAACGTATCGCATTTGACCAATCTGGAGGAGTTATGGGTACGTCGTGTGGTAGTGCCTGTGTTTCAGTGTCTGACTGGAGTCTCAGATTAACGATAACAAGATTGAGAGCTTACAAGCCCTGGAACCTGAGCTCAAGCATATCTCGTCTCTTGAAACCATTTACCTCGAGGGCAACCCATGCCAGAAGGCCGAAGGCGTGCATTATCGCAGGAAAGTAATTCTCGCTCTGCCACAAATCAAGCAGCTTGATGCGACGTGAGTTACTCGACGGTTAAATAGCATGTCTTGTAGCTCATCCGTCATGCAGATATGTCAAGCAATTCTGAGTACCCATACCTGCACCTACGCTGGTGCATACTCTCGTTCCGGTCGTTTGAGGGGTCCGGACAACTCTTGCCGACGGCGTTTCCCTCATTTACAATACGTTGACAACTTCTGCAATACGTATATCACATTGGCTCTTCTTGCGGTATCCGCTTCTACTTTGTTCCTAGTCGAAATGGACTCGACTGTCGACTGATCAGTATCTTGTATAACACGCGGTCATTTCCTCTCTCATTCAGCTAGGTAGTCATCGCCACATTTGACAGGTCATAGTCAGAGTTTGATTTATAGCATGGCCCTAGTTCTGACCTCTTTCAACATGAATATGGCACTCGAGAAGTTCAAGTCGCCCATTAGTAAGAGGAGTGTCTCGGGCGCTTAATGAAACCGTATTTGACCAAGAGCTTCGTCGCACTCACATCTGCACGTGCCTGGCTTTCATCTCCCTCGAACACGTACGTTATGGCACCTCGCGACAAGGCAAAGGCCGCCGGAGTCAGCACCAGCTCTTTCTTTGACCTTAAGGCCGAGCTGGCTAAGAAAGAGGAAGAGTTCTCAAAGGCGAAGGCTGCCGGAAAGTCAACTGCTCTGGTCGGTGGCGTAAAGAGGCCCGACAAGGTGTGTAGTGCCAGGCTCGGTTCTTAGACGGCCGACGGACGTATCTGTGCTTATAGAAACCAACAGTGTGGGCACGCCAGAATACCGGTGTGAAGTCGCGTGCGGTGCGGGATATTGAGCTGGAAGCAATCGATAGGCCTACTCTCGAGGCTGCACAAGCTAAGCTGCAGCGCAAGGCCGAGATTTACGAGAAGCTAAGAAAGGGGAAGAGCGGGGGGTTGAGTGAGAAGCAGTATGATACGCTCCTTGTTGATGTGAGTGCACCAGCCCTTGCTATTTAGCCACGGATGCTGACTTGCCTCATTGCAGTTCGACCAGAAGGCCGCAGACCGTTACGAGTCTGACAGCGACGATGTGGACGAGTCTTTGACTGTTCCGAAACCATTCGAAAATGCGCAGGTGCGCCTTCTATCTCACGTACACGTTATCTTAATCCCGGTCATCTCACTCGTAACAGGATGACCCAGTTATCGAGTATGAGGACGAGTTCGGTCGCGTCCGTACAGCTCGCAAATCAGAGATTCCACGACACTTACTCCCCGGAAATGAGAGAGATGAAGAGGATGAAGATGATTTTGAGTGCGTTGATCTCTGCCTCTTCCGCGTGCTCATACTGACAAGTCACTTCCTCCAGTCCTTACGTGATCCGTGAGTGACTCAAAGAAAGTAGATAATGCACATGCGCTAACCTGACGCACAGACAACCCCGTCAACCACTTCCCCACCTACGAGCCGTCCGCGGAACGCGTCGCCGCCATCCAGGAAGAATTCGCCGAGGAGAACAACCCCCTGAACATCCACTACGACGCCGGGCGCGAGGTGCGCGCTAAGGGCGCCGGCTTCTACCAGTTCTCCGCAGACGAGGAGACGCGCCAGCGGCAGATGGAGGAGCTGCGCCGCGCGCGCGAGGAGACCGAGAAGACGCGGCAGGATGTGGGCGCCGTGGACGTGCGCCCGGGCGAGATGGAGGGCATGCGCGCGCCGGAGGACGCGGCAGGCATCAAGCGCAGCCGCGCGATGGAGAAGCGGAAGAGGGAGCTGGAGGAGCGCAGGAAGCTGCTCGACGCGAAGAGACGCAAGACGGGCAAGGGAAGTGAGGCACCAGAGGACCGTGAACCGGGCCCTCCACCCCCGCCGCCAGAACCTCCCGCGCAGATGGAGGCGGCTCCAGCGAGCGATCCTTTTGCTGTGCTTGAGTCTCAAGCCGCGCCGGCGAGGTTCAAGGGGAAGGGCAAGAGCAGAGAGCAGTATAATGCGGTGCCTCTCGATCCTGCCGATGCCTTCCTCGCACAGCTCGAGCAGGACGTGTTGAAGCGTGCGCGGTGACGACCATCGAGGTGTGTTCCCAAAGATGCTATTGTACACAGTGCTACTATACGTCATATCTCTAACTGTTCTCTGGCCTCCAGGATCAATCTCTCTGGACAAATGAGTCTATACCGCTGGCCCGGCTGCACATACTCGACATACTCGATACCCCTTCTCGTCTCCCGCCTGTGAATCTTTTCCTTCCCGGCAAGCACATCCAACATGAAGGCCTTTGTCGTGCGGAGCACATCCAGGGCCGGCCGCATCGCCGTGCGGTGCCCGCAGTTGATCATCGCGCTCTCCGGCAAGGGCGTCCTCCACACGAGGTCGATGAGCATGTTGACGGACCACAGCCACTGCACGATGTTCCCCTCGTTCGGGAATATGATCGGCTCGTACTCGTAGAGGGTATCTCCGACATACAGCATCTTCTCGTCCTCGTCCCATAAGGCGACTTCGTCGGGTGTGTGGCCGGGCGTATGCAGCAAAACTACGTTCGTGGTCGCTCTGGGGGAGAAGAATATCAGCCGGGAGCGATGTGGGACGAGGGATGGTTCGAAGGTAGGCGTGCGGATTGACAAGTGTTCGCAGAGCGAGTTCTTGGGAAGATTGTCGGGGGATATGAACGACGGTGAATGCCCGGACTGGTAGATCGGAGAGTCCACCGCGAACTGCTCGACGCCCACTGCAGTCCCGTTAGCGGGTGATGGTGTGCTGCGGGCCCGAAGCTACGCACATATGTGGTCATAGTGACAGTGGGTTAGTACTACAGCATATTCCATGCGCCCGCCCTCATTCAGCGGCCGTCCGCCGTTGTCGGGTATGCAGACCGTCTCGATGAACTCGCGCAGCCGGGTGATCTCGATGGTCCTGTCGCGGGTCCGTCCTCCGCATCCTGTATCGACCAGCAGGATCTTCTTCGCCTCGGCAAAGATCCTCGCGTAGATGAACGGGTGCTCGTCGAAGATGTCGTCGTGTTCGACGATCAGGAACGTCGTCGGCGTGAGGCGGCGCGCGACGAATGCGCTGCGCCGGGCGGGAGGCTCGGGCTGCGCCTCCAGGTCACGCGCGTCCGCGTCCGCGATGGTCCGGTCGACGAAGGGCAGGATGTAGAAGTAGATGCCCGCCACGAGCCAGAAGAGGAACTCCGCGAGAGTGAGCATGGCGGGCGGCTGGCGAGCTGGGGCTGCTCACGACGAGGCAGGGTGCAGGACGGCGGGGGGTCTGCGGGCTGCCGCTGCCGCTACACCTGTGCGGGCGAAGCTGGCGGCCAACGCGGTGGTTCCCAGGTCTATTCCGGTCGAGGCTTGAAAGAAGGGACGAGAGCAAATGGAGAGGGCCTTGGCGAGCACGTTCGCCCTGGCCGTCTGCCGGCTTGGCAGCGTTTATTCCATGTCGAGATGTTTCTGGGCACCCGAATTTCCATACACGATGTTCCGATGAATGTACACGCAGTCTGCCAAGATGTCTCCGTACTGTCCGTGTGGTCACGAGCTGCCACACTGTGGCCCGATATGATCCCTGTCCACCAGTTGCCAACTACGTTCCGCCGACTGGGATGACTGGAAGTAGTATAGATTCGTAGCGAATGCGCAGGAAAGACCGCCTACCTGCTCTCAATAGCCACCCTGCAACTCCACAACTACAGCTGAGATGTCTCACCCCCCCGAGACAGGGCAGATGACAGCCACCTCTTCTCCGCCGCGAAGAAACACCGTCGCCGGGTCGTCTATCATCTCCTCGTTCACTGCCCAGGTGCTCCTCTCCAACACCTCTGCCAGCGTGGTCTTGGGATGACGTGTAGATAGGAGCTTGGAGAGGCCGGCGAGGGGAAATGCGGGGCCGTCGCTGCCGGCGGACAGTGGAAGAGGCACGCGTTCGACTGTCAGTCCTGTCGCAGTCGACGCTGCGGCGAAGTAGAGCACAGTGATTTCGGCGGATTTGTCGCCCGCCATGATGATTTGAGCGAAAGGGGTATATGATGGCGTGAGCCTGAGTAAGAGCAGTACTGCTCAGGGAAGCACTAGAGACTGCGCGCGGACCATATGGTGTGCCACGACGTCGACAAGACTATTCGATCACAAATTGGAATCGTGTTCTGTTGTCTATCCTCCTCCCCCTATTGTTCACGCTACTGCTGATTATCGTATGCATCGATCTGGTGATGACAGTGATACGTCCGTTCTGACATTCTAGGGTCTAGTGCTACACCAAATTTCTTCATCTTCTCGCTCACAAAATATCCAAGTTCTGAATATGCTGGATAGGAACTATGACCGGATGCTGCTGTCGAATTACAGCGCCGAGCTCTTCAGCTCCACTGTCCACCAAATGGGCATTGTAGTCTTGATCCAGACGGTCTTCTCCTCTGGAACGAGGTGGTTCGACGTCGAGACCATCCCGTCAAACGAGGACTTCTTATTCGCTGTGGACCGTCAGTCCAACGCACATCTCGTGAACAGGGGTCGCACGTACTCAAATTCCATTGCAGTCCGGTTGTGGACAGAACGGTGGATTCTACGCCAAGCGGTAAAAGTCCACATGTCTTGCCCAGGAGGGTGTGATTGATGTGGATTCGATGCTCTCCCTACAGGTGCCAATGCGGCCGAAATATCAGGAAATGCTATTATAAATTGAGCTTTTCGCATACCGAGTCTAGCACCCATGCAACGTTATCGTCGGTGACCGTGAATATCTGCTTGTGTTGCTTGCGGAGCTTATGTATATAGGACAATGTATGTACAGTCTGATCTAGGCGACCAGACAATCCACCCAAGATAATAATATCGTACTGTTCCAGCATTCAACAACCAGAAGGCCACATACAAGGAGTGAGACGTACTTCTGGAGTGGTCGATTTGTCCCTTTCGAGGACCTCCGCAACACACTTCATGAGGTCTGTCGAGTATTGATCTTCATCATGCACTACGGATACACACTATACCCTATATGAGTACGCAGAAATGCCACAGTGGAAGGCATACATACCCACGACTCGTAGAATTTCTTCACGTCGTCTCGCAGAGAGTCCAGGTCTCCTTTGATAATATCAGGTAGGTACCTGAAGCAGCGCGCTGCAATTAGTATCAGCAGACACGACGCTGGACGTGAGCCCCCGACTCACTCTTAACTCACTCGCTACACACGTCTGGGTCTCCTCCGAGAACGTCGTACAGGCGATTCGCGCCGCCGTCTGCGCACGCACGCCAGTCCGCCGCGTGCCATAGTCTGCGTAGTAGGGGCACACTGAACGGCTGGTTCAGGATGATGAGGGCATACTTTCGATCGGGGTGCGGTGCAGGATGTTCGAGGAAAGGTAGAGACCAGACACGCTCGACCATCGTCGCTGGACACGACGCTCGGAGGGGGAAGGCTTGCCGATGGACGGCGGGCGGCTGCGGTGTACGCGCACGTGGCGGTGGCCGTCGCGCGTCTCGTGCCCGAGTCGCTTCCCCAACCCGTCGGCTCCGCCCATGTAGCCTCTCTTGTTCTGCTCTTCTTGTCCGCTCACCATACGTTAAATCTTGGAAATTATGCTGGAGCATGGATAGACTTCACGACCATCATCAAACTTATTCCTGGCATCAGGTGAGTGCGTCTTGCTACTCGAGTTGTCGCGCCACACGCTCACCCCATGCATTTAGTCGCACGATCAGGTACGTCCAGGGCTCAGACTGACATCTCTCAGTCCAAGCAAACCTGACCCGAACTGTTTCATCTCGTCAGGCCACTGTTCTTCTACTTGTATCTTACGAAACCACCGATGAGGATGTATCTGTATGTGTACCAACACGAATGATTTTTGCTGATGTTCATCTACGGAGGGTCGTAGGTAATCATAGAGCGCAACCATCTCGTTGCAGGAGTGCGAGGGCAACCTCCAATAGTAAAGGTGTGTATCTCGAGATCTCCCTCGATGTCGCCTTGACCGTACATTCCAAAGGGCCGCCTATACGGCAACGTGGACACAGCTTCATCAGTCTGGCAACTTGAGCCGCGCGCATCTCACCTCTCCGCTCGCGAGCGCACAACATCTACGACCTCCACGATCTCCACACAATCATCCTACGCATTTGTCTCTGATGCGGAGATCTCCAGCAGCTTCGCCGCGTCATTGGAAGGCGGCCTCGTCTCGGACCAGGACGACCCCTTGTCCTCTCCGGCGCTCTCGTCACCCATCTCCTCGTCCCTTGAGGACCATCCGGTGACCTTTGTCGTGCCAAGACGCAGACAAGTTCGCTCGATCCCATCGCATCCGGCGTCGCCTCCCCGTGCCCCACCGTCATTCAGTCATGCTTCTTCGTTTTCTTCCCTAGAATCCCTCCACACAGGCTCTGGAAGACTATTGACACTTCACTTGGAGAAGGCGGAGTCAGTTATATGGCCTGCTCTAGTAATTGGTCCAGTGCCAGAAATATTGGCTCCATTGTCAATAGGCGCATATCCGTGGACATCGTCCTGTGCACTTGAGGCAAGGTACAATATGGACCCTACTAGTCTCGTACTTATAGCCCTCGACCTGTACGACATTCGCAACGCGGAAGAAGAAGCGTTCGAATACTTTGTGTATGTTGTCTGTTGCTCGACTTACAAGCTATGTACCATTCATCATTCGCATTACACAGACGAGCCTGGCATCAGGCGCACGTTCCATCCGCCACGATGCGCCTGGCTACTCACTATCTCCCACTTCAAACAACTCTTCCCGAGCTCCAGCCTACAAACATCTCGTCGTCCGACACCGCACTATCTACGCTCACATCGGAATCCGCCATTTCACTCCTAGCGGACCCATCTACACCCACCGCCTCCCCTATCCCCGCACCGCAGCGGTCGCCCACGCCCGGCACCGCCGCGTACTACCTCGAGCGCCTCGGCGGCCCCTCCGGGCTCGCCACGCTCTACCTCGCGGTCGGCCTCCTGCACCTCGAGGGCGCCGCCGCGCCACTGCTCTCCTCCGCCTACGCGGGCCTCTCCTCCCTCCGCGTCCCCACGCACGGACTCGCGAGCGCCGGCGGCGGCGTCGGCGGCACCGAAGCGTGGCGGCGCGACCGCGAGGCCGCGCGGCGCTACTTCGAGCGCGCGCGCGCGCTGTGCCCCGCGCTCGACGTCCCGCTGCTCCCGCCCGACGCGGATTCGGACTCGGGCGTGGAGAGCGGCGACGTGAGCCCCGGGAGTGGTGCACCGAGGGGGCGGGAGGAGCGGAAGGCCCGCGAGGCTGCGAGCCCAGAGAGGCCGAAGTCAGACGAGCTCGCTCAGTCGCGCAGGCGCAGGGGGAAGACGGCGTCGGTGGCTCTGTCGAGCTCGATTATGGAAAGCGTGTGTACCGATGCGGGCATGGGCGATGAGGATCGGACGTGGTACTTGTATATCCCGGGACTTATTGGTGCGGGGACTGCGCTACTTGTCGTGGGCATTCTGTCTTTCTCGTCGTGGAGGAAGACTCAATCATCTGGCTGAATACAAAAGATGGGATGTATTGTGTTCAGTGTCGTATATAGCTGTCTGTCGCTGTCGTTGCTCACGGATATCCGCACAATGTATGTATATTTAGGGAACCGTCAACCCACATCCGCACCGAGAAACGTAGTGTTCATATTTAGCGTTGATAAAATAGGTCAAGCATGCACAATGAGCGTGTGTGAGGTATCAAAAGCGTAAGGGTATGTACTAGAAAAACCAAAAGCAGGACTGCTAGGGCAGCGGCAACAACAAACGAACGACAGCACTTGCTACGAACGGCTATGCACAACTAATAAAACAACGGGTATGTACATCCGCGAACAATGCAACGAAATAGCGACCGGAAGCAAAGACTAGGCCCGATATATCAGCTAGAGTGTTTGTTAGTCGAACTAGAAATGTGGCTGGTGATGCGCTTGATCCTGTCCCGCTCCGCCACGATGTGCTGCTGCAGCATCCCGTCGAACTTCTGTATCGACTCCCGCTGCCACCGCTTGCCCCTCTCCTCCGCGTCATTCGCAGTCGCAGGCCGCCTCCGGGGCGCGGACTTGGGCACGCTGGGACCGAGATCATGCGACTCGGGGAACAGCCCGGGCGGGGGGAGCGCCTCCGTCGACGGGACGGGGCTGATGCCCTTCAGCCCCTTCTTCTTCGACGCGAAGTACGTCCCGGGCGGGGGGCGGCTCGGCGTGTTCCCGATCGGCTTCTTGCGGTCGCTCGCGTCGACGACGAGGGGCGGCGCGTCGTCGCTCGTGCGCGGCGGCGAGGAGAACTGCGGCGTGGAGTGGTTCCCGAGGCGCATGAGCGACGCAGGGGGCGACGCGTGGAGCGAGGCGGCGGGCCGGGGCGGGTCCGCGAGGGCCGGCGCGTCGTCGGGCGCGTCGTCCTCCGCGCTGCTCTCGTCGCTCGTGTCGAGGTCGTCCATCGCGTTCGGGTGCGACTGCAGCTGGTCGAAGAAGTCGGTGGGCGGCGCCGGGGCAGGCGCGGAGTGTATCGCCGGGGGAATGATTTCGGTCGGGATGCGCAACGAGAGCGAGGAAGACGGCGCCCTGCGGCGTGCGGCGAGCGAGACTGGAGAACCAGGGAGCGGAGGGGAGCTTGATACGTCCATCGAAGATCCGCGGTGGATGGAAGTGGCAATAGCTGGGACATGGTCCGAGGAACCACGGGAAGAGGTGGACGGGCGGTAGATGGGTTTAATAGCAGGGGCGCGGGGTGGCGGCGGCAGCACCGTGGGGCTAAGCGAGGACGACGGGCGGGGCGGCGGAGACATGGTGAGGTGGCGGGGCGGGGCTGTTGAAGGTAGCGGCGAGGGCCCTCGGGAGGGCGGCGAGGTCTCCGGGACATAGCTCCTCCGCGACAGCACCGAGGGAGGGCGGCAGCTCCCGAACACCGCGTCCTGGAAGGCCGATGCGGTGGGCGAGGGGTGGGAGTATTCCTCGAAGGAGGGCCTGCCCTCAGATATGACCGAGATCGTCACAGACGGCCTCGGCACGCGCTGTTCGGCATCTGTGTCGAACGGCGTGACGAACGACAGCTGGTCGTCGGAGCACCGTGACTCGGACATCGCACTGCGATAGGACGAGAAGGAGGTCGGGGCGCGCGAGTCGGGCGGAATGGGTGATGCACCACGAGACCGTCGTGGGCGGATTGGCGGCGGCGTGATCGACAGCAGCGACCGCGGATGGTCTGCCTCGCGACTCGCGGAGAGGCCCGGAGAGGAGACCGCTTTGCGCACGATCTGAAGAGAAACTCGGGAGTCCTGCTCAGACGGACCTGCCGACCCGTGCTCCTTCGAACATCCCTCTGTGAGGTCAGGCTGGGACACGGAGAATACAGGATTGATGAGCGATCTCCGCGGGGCAGGCGAGAGCGGCAAAGTCTGATGAGGCGTTTCTGCTCGCACAGGTGGTTGGCCATATGGACTCCAAGGCGGACGAGAATCCGTCGGAGACAAGGCAGGCTGTGTAAGACTCCGGCCAGTAAGGGGTGGCCGGTTTCCGATTGGCGTCAGCTGTCCGTCGAGCTCTGCCATCTCGGAGCGAACATTTGCTTCATCCAGGATAGGCCGGCTGATATGATGCTTCACCTTCAACACTGTATGCGAGCCAGGAGACTGCTCAAGCATTACTGGTTTCCTCAACGAGGTGGGCGAGTTTGGTACAGACAAGGGATCAGTGATGAACGAAGGATCTGGAGTGTTGTTCAAAGAGAGGCTGACAGCTTCGTGTAGAAGGGCTTTCCGCCACGAATCTTCCTCCGTACTTGTCGACCAGATCCCGGGACTCGTCGGTGGGGGAAGTTGCTCAGCCAAGAAGGCCGCCTCAACTGGATCCTGGACATTCAATCCATACACAGCAGACGCCTGCACTGCAAAGGGGTAACCTGAGGACGGAGGGAGGTCCACAACATCCGTCGGGTCAATCACGTCGTCCAGGGACTTTTCGTCTCTAGGAGGGTGGCTCCGGGCTTTGATCTCCTTCTCAACCTGCATCGCGGCCGTGTAGAGATCGTCCATCTTCTCACGCAACACAACTACCCTAGTGGCAGCCGGAGGATGAGCATGTGTATGACCCGGAATCGGAGGCGAAGATTGGGCGTGAGGCCGCGAGACATAGCCCGAAGCAGTGGTTGAGTCCGAGGTTGTCCGCAAAATCGGTCCAGGAAGAAGATCAATGGGGGGAGGGCTTGCCGCATCAGGTGTCGTCGGTTTAGATTTCGACCTTCCCTTGCGAAAGAAGTCCAAGAACGACGAGTTTGGGGGTTTGGTGGACTGCCTTTTGTTGTTTTGCGGTGCTAGAGCGAGAGGTGACGGCTTGTTATGGGCAGGTGGGAGGAAGTAGTTGTTATTGACGAGCAGCCGGAGACGATATGACACGTCGTCTGGGTCAAAGTCAGAACCGCACGGAGAAACAATCTCAGGAGAGAAAGACTCGTCGTCTCGGTGGCCATCTATCGAGTGAGGGAAGACGGATGAGTCTGCGCACGACCCGGACGACGTGGAGGCCGGGTACACCGAGGAGGACGTCGCAGAGACCTGCGTGAGAATGGAGTCTCTGGGATTCGGGCGTTCGCCCTCTGCGACTTGAATGGCGGGTACGGTGTGGAACGCCTCTGCAGGAGTGAGCGGGCTGGGCTGGGCTGACGAGTCCGCCGAGCCGTTGTTCCTGAACGCCTGACGCGGAAGACTCATGCCTCGCAATCTGTTCTTGATCAGCAGGATCAGTCAAAATGGTATCTTCGCTGTCCAGGCGCAGATATAACATACTCGTGCTGGGCCACGTTCGGAGCGTGTGTCTCTGGCAAGCGCAGGATGTGGTGGTTCACGCGGAGCAGCCGAGGACAACGCCCTGCCCCTGCCCGCCGCTGACATTTTCGCTGCCTCCTGCTTGATCGGGACAGGCTGTCGCGCGACCCGACCCGTGCGCGCAACGGGTGGCGGATCCCCTGGCAGCATGGACGTCTCAGCATGCTCTGAACCGACCATCTCCATCTCCTCAGGCTCGTCGCAGAACACGGGCGCAGGAAGAGGGGGTGTACCATCAAGGTGCCCGGGCCTTGACGCCCCCTCCGCGCCTGCGCCCTTGCCACCGTCTGCACGCGAGACGCTTTTCCCTCGCTGTCTTGACACGGTGAGCGTCCTCGTCCGGGTGCGCGACCGCCGCTTCAGCGACGTCCCCGTACTGGCAGTGCTTGCCCTGGAGTTCGAGCGCGCGAGAGAGGGCCCTTCCGGCGGGCTGCTGGGCGAGACTGCCGTGGGCTGGGCCATGCCGGCCGTCGAGGTTGCATGCAACGGCGATGATGCGAGCGGGCGTGGAGGAAACGAGCGCGATTATTTGATGGTTCAGCGGGCTCGGCACTATTGGTCGAGCGCTACCGGCGGTTGTGCGGCGCGGCGATCACGCCTCCAACGCGACTCTGAGCGGACGCCCCGACGGCGCCACGCCCACTCTCTCCCGCGCACCATGTCCGTCCCGTTTGCCCACCGTAAGTAGTGCGGAGGACGCGTCCACTAGCGTTAACATTCCGACGTGCACCAGTACTGCCCCAGTCGACCGGCTGGCTTCCGACGTGGCAGCTCGTCGTGGCGCTGACGGCCATCTTCAACGCCGCGCAGAACTTCGCCACCCTGAAGCTGACCCGTAGATTGTACAATGCCGCCCCCGTCACGGGTACGTCGTGTCCAGCGCTGTCTTGTGTGCCACGTTCTGACCGATCCGACCGTTCGTTGTATAGTGACTGGCCTCCAGGCCCGGACGTTCGCCATCTGGTCGCTCACCTCCGCGGTCATCCGCCTGTACGCCGCTTACAACATCCATAGCAAGCCGTGAGTGACCTGACGCAAGCGGACGTCATATGCAGCGACTGATTGCCCATAGCTTCTATGACATGGCGTTATTGAGCTACCTCTTCGCGTTCGCGCACTTTAGCACGGAGATCTTCATCTTCCGCACAGCGAACATCAACGGCCCTGTCCTAAGCCCGGTCGTTGTTTCCAGTGAGTTATTCCACAGAATTCTCCGGAACTTCTTAACGCGTCACGAACATTACAGCTACATCCCTCGTTTGGATGCTTACACAGTATGACTACTATGTTAAGAGCTGATCCTGCGGCGGCGGCGGTGGCGGAGCATCCTGTACGTGCAACTTTTGTTGTTTTGCAACGGCTGTCATCTTGCCTTTACCTGGCATTTTTCGAGTGCTCAGACTTGCTGCAATTGCATATCTTTATGCCACTATATTGAGGCGCCCTCACAGCTGTGTTTCACATCCTCTAGACGAGTGTCCAGAGAACTGGGGATGGCTATGCCAGTCAAACTATTGAACACGCCACCGGAAACAGGTATGGCGCACATGTCCGAATGTATGACGCTGAGGGGGGGCTGCGGTATGTGCGACAATTTCCTGGATCCGACGTGAAGTCACGAACGTGTAAGTACTACTCCCGTGGAATTCAAGCGGCATCTGCGGCCGATGATCTTTGTTCCGTGCTCTGTCACTTTGGGTCACTGGACTTCAACCCTGGGGCTAATGAGCCCACACTAACGGAGGCCCTCCCTATGTCTCCCTATGCTAGGTCATAATGAACCCATGCAAGCAGCGCAGGGAAGTGCGGGCACTCACACGTTGGTCTCACAGTACTTCGGAATGCGGACAGCCCTACTCCCCTTGATATCGGATCTCGGAGGCTTGTACATAGGACTCACCTCTCGAGCCCCTGCGTCGTCAGTCCATTATCCGTGCCCAACATCCGCTGACTCCTACGAGGCTTAGATCCTACGCCGCATGGTGCGGACATGCGATCATTTCATTCACCTGTCGAGTTTCATTCATGGTGGCATCGAAATATACGGCATAAGCCCTGCTTGCGCGACACCATCTCTCTCACTGTAGCGTAGGGCCAGAACACACTCTTGCTGCTCTAAGTTCTTCATCGAATTCATGCGGCATAAAATTCCCGCTAGGCTGCACAGTAGAATTGGCTGGTGGTTGTCATTAGCCGCGACTTGGTCGATCAGCAGACAGGTTCGCGATCAGGTGAGAACGCCGTGTCTCGTCCATCCAATCAAGGTGAGAGCTCCAGCGGAGACATGTGCTCCCGCTCACGCTTGCTTGGGGCCAATAAAATGGGCGAAGGCCAGACCTGCCTTGTCTGGCATGAATGTCCCGGTCGACCGGAGGAAAGGCTATTGGGGGAAGCTTAACTTGTGAGAAGCTGAATGCTGATGTAAACCGGAGATGTGAGGTATGTCCAGGGGAAGGACGGCGGAATCTGCAGCAGGGAAGCGGGAGAAGCAACATTGTGTTCTGAAAGGCCCTAGTATGGATAGCAATTGGACTGGCTGGTCTCTGTTGAATTCGGACCGCTGTGACCAGCGTGGTAGGATCGGGATACTCAACAGGATACAAATTGATTCGGAGTGATGGAAATTGAGACCGAGAGTAAGCCATGCTGCCCGTGGTACGAGAACACCAGCGGACACTTTCGGTTGCACCTTCGGCAAAAAATACTACGTGCTCCGAATCTGCACGCCAAAGCTGGGGGATGCTAATTCTGCACCATCGTGTTCTACGATGATGCAAGTGCTCGTGTCTGCACGTTTACGCATAGGGTAAGGACCGGCTGCATGTACGTAAGGCCTGACCATCTCCGGGTGGTTGTTTTGTGAGAGACGCTCCCGATGCACGTTCAACTCCGGCAGCGAACGTTTGCGCGACAGCGGACGCAACAACCCCGGCACAAGGCGACCCCGCAAGTAAGTTTGGGGACGCTCTTGACTGTAAAGGGCATGTGCCTAGCGTCTCGAGGTGCAGGGTCCGGAGCTCGAGCAAGGACGTCGGAACGAAACATCGCGTGCGGGTGCGCGGTCGGTCGAACGTTTGAAGAAGCGGTCGCGACGACGGGGGTCGCTATAGGCTGTCGTAAGGCCTCCGGTAGCGACGAAGGCGAGGAGGACGAGTGCGGAGGGCAGTCACGGGGGACCGCAGTGGGCGATCATGGGACTCGGCGCTTGCGTTTGTTTTCAGCCACAGCATGCAAGATCACGCAGGCGGGTCACCCCTCGTCAATTTATTCATTCCTGACGCTCTTGACGCTGCCGGACTAGGAATGTCTCACTATAAAGCCCAGACACCGTTGCGGGGCCCATCCCGGAGCAAAGCACCCGCTCGCCATAACTCTTCCTGACCGTGTCCGACGCGTGCTCGGACCACATATAGCACGACCTTTCGTGACTCACCGGTGGCTGCAAACTCTTGTCCGTAAACTTGGCTTCGCACGTCTCTGCCATGCAGTCCTGCCCTCCAGAACTACTCTCCGCCATTTGTGCGCGCATTTACGATGCAGCGTTACCGCCTCCCATCCCATCCCTCGACCCGCTCCTCCACCCCGACGGCGGCGTACCCGTCTCACTGCCCGCGTCGTACCCACCCGCCCACTGGTCTGACGCGCTCGTACGCAAGACACTCACAAACCTCTCTCTCGTAAACCGCGCGTGGTACGAGGCCGCAAAGCCGTGGCTGTGGCACAAGGTCGAGGTGCGCCTACCCCACAGCTGGCTCGCACTGGTCGACCAGATCGCCGGAGATGAGGAGCAGCTGGACGACGAACAGGCCGCGCGCATCGTGGACCGGGGCATCCAGGAGGCCACGAACGCTGTCCTCGCCATCAAGACCTCCCTCGGACAGCCCACCGACAAGGCTGCGGCGTCGGAGCTACACGACAAGCTGATGGAAAAATTGAGTGGGCCCGATGGCTCTATCCCTCCTGAGCTTTTGTCTCCCCCTGCGAGCCGCGACCCCAGTCCCAGGCGCCTGAGGCCGAAGAGCAAGAGCCCTGCTCGCTGGAAGCTGATGCGTTCCATTAGCGCAGCGGTCCAGAATGTCATGAACTCTGATAATCCGGGCCTATATGGTGTGTCTTCTTTTCTCTACTCTTTTTCCCGCTGCTGAGTCAGTTTGTACATCGTCAACAGTCCCCACGCCTTACGATCCCCGCCCAGGACATTTAATTCGCCACCTGGACTTCAATCACTTCCGAACCATCGGCATGAGACGTTCTATAGAAGAAGGTGTGAATAACCGCTTCGTCACGGGCGAAAGGCTGGAGGCTATTCTTAAGGTGACTATCACGTCTTGGCTACGCGTAAATTGTACTTAAAGAGATGTTGTGTTTGTAGGAAATGCCCAGTCTACTTGCCTTCGGCGCCACCGAGTACATGGACGGGGCCCTGACCCTCCCTGTCCTCAAGGAACTTCTCCTGCGCGGCTCCGCATCCCGCAGCCCAGGAAGGCCCTCACGAGGACGCGGGCTCATCATTGTCGATCCCAACGACGTTGAGGAAGACAACCGCGAGAGACGGAGAGAATGTAGGGAGCTCGAAGCATTGGACATGACTGGTTGCGTCAGCGCCGTATTCGTTAATGCTCTGACACAGTTTGTCACTACCCACCTCCTGACACAGTCGGACGAGGACCTCAGCGACGGCGAGAACGAGCGTGGACGTCCCAGTGTTCGCGGCGCTGCGGTCGACGAGCCGCTCGTGTTCCCCGGAGTCCGGCGACTCTGCTTGCGCGGGGTCAAGTCAGTGCAGCCACTCGTTCTCAACAACTTCGTCCTCGCATTCCCGTCCCTCACACACCTCGACCTCTCATGCACGCGTATTACCCCCGACCTTCTTGCTTCGTTATCCCTCTCGACGACTATCTGCCTGCGGTCACTCGCGCTTGAGCGGTGCAATTGGCTCACCGGTGAAAGCATCCGAGACTTTTTGTTGCACGCGCCCGCCACACAGGACATCCGCGAGCTCAGCCTATACGGTGACGGGACATTCCCCTCCCCCCTTACCGAAGATGACCTTCAAGAAATCCTCTCGCGAGCACCATGCTTCCAGAGCGGCGAGTTGGTCTACCTCGACCTCTCGAGTGCACCTGTGACAAAGACTCACTTGCTCGACATCGCCGCTGAGCAACCGCGGCTGCGATCGCTCGGGCTATCGCACATCCCCAACCTCGATCTCGGTGTAGTAGCGGAATTCTTGAAGACGAAGGCGCCCAATGTCGAGATCCTGACGTTAGTGATGACCGCCCCTCAGCTCGGCTACGGCACCCACGGCGCCTCGCTGCGCCAGGCCTCGGTCAACCTGCACGCGCAGCTCATCGGCCCGCTCTGCAGGCGGCCTTTCTCGTTCCGCCTCACGTCGCTGCCTGCGAGCGAGCTGCCGCAGCCCCCGACGCGTCTACGCGTGATCGAGCTCGCACCACCGCTGCTTGCGAACCTTGGCTCCGGCGCGGGCTCGTGGCGTAACGTCAAGAGCAAGGGTGGGCGCGGATGGTATGTCGACGTCGCGAGCGGGTGGATCGCCGACGCGTCCTCTGGGTCATCTACGGAGAAGCCTGTATTACGGCGCGACCTGGAGCCACAGCATCCGTGGAGAGCTGCACTGGAGAGTCTGGCGGACGCTAATGGCAACGTCAGCAGCGGGGTCGGCTGGCATGCGAGGAAGATGGAGGTGGGTACTTCTCGCTTCCATTGTTCGAGCCCCCATTCAAGGTTTCCTGATACCTCGTGTCCTCGCTAGGTTCTCCATGGCCATGGCCTACTTGGAAGAGAAGCGGGGCTGTACGGCGCAGTCTGCTTCGCGTACCAAGGCTAGCTTCCAGAGAATATCAAAGCGGCGCTGGGGCGTATTTACGACTAATTTACTGTGCAACCAGATATTGACCTTACTATTCTTATCATCGCCCTTAATCATCATCCACGTATCGCTCTCTGCAATGAAGTGCCTGTACAATACAATGTGGCTTCGAATGCCCCGCATAGCATCGCCTCCATTTCGTTCAGCCATACCAATCTAATGCGGATATCGCCGAACGCTCTTCATATCCACTGGTCATTGCCCGCCTATCTATGATGTATACTGCTTTCCCTGCTCGCGAAACTTACTATATCGTGGCTAGTTTATTTTTGTATTGCGAATTCAAGTTGTCGATCCCCTGTGTCTGGCCTGCGAAAGTCTCCAAATGCGGATCGCGGGAGCAGTCCGAGAAGCAATCCCGGAGCAATGCCGCAGAAGCGGAAGGACATTAGCCAAGCCGTCTCGACCGCGCAGGAATACCCGCACTTGGCTTCTCTTATCCACATTTCCGCTATCTTCTCGCGATTGCTGGATCAGGCCTCTTTTGCGATCCCAGCCTCCGTATCGCCGCTGTCAGCCTTGTCAAGCACTGAGCCGCTGCTATGCAGTCGAAGCACGAGTGCGTATGTACCTACCTACGGCAGTACAACTGGACAGCCTCTATACATTGAACCAAGAGGAACAGGCCCCTTAAAAGGCTCGGCAGACTCCTATCCCGACAGGCCTGTACAAAGTCTGAATAGATGCAGAAAGCATTCCTTACTCACGGAGAAGACTCGGGATGACGATAGGACGTTATGCCCATAGTGGATATGCTCTGGGGCTTACAGCGGTTATCGAACTCCTTTTTTACGTCACTTCAGTCATTGAACGACTACATACCACGTCGCGTTGGCCCCTGGAATGGTTGCACGTCGATGGTCCACGTGCGTTGGAAGATCTGGCTGGCTTCGATGTTATCTGGGCTGTGACCGAACGCCCTATTTCTGATCCGGCCGTGCGGTACTGATAACCTTGCCAGTACATTGTACTCGCCAGAATCCGTTGAGTCTTGCAACCTTGATCGGGAGTGCTGCATATCATACCTCTTTCGGCGTTCTGGGTCAGGACGCACACCCACGATATAAATTGGTCTGACGGTTCAGACTAGATCGGTTGGGCAGTCAGTAGGTCTTCGAACTGGACTTGCCGCCTGTCGGATTGATAAGAAGGAAGACTCGGGGTAGCACTATTCGTACGGCATCAGGAGAATATTATTTGACTTTGGTGCCTTTCGCGCTACTTTCAGGCGCTTCTGCGGCTTTGCTGGGCGCGTAAGGCCGCGACAGCCGCCGAGAAGCCCTAAAAGGCTCGAAAAGTGCGCTAAGCCAATGCGATATTCTCCTGATGTCACCTACATACAATGTCATATGCATGATGTCGGTTATGTTACACTAGCAGACATGTGAGATCATTGAGGGCCAGGTCAAACGGCCAAGCGGGAGATGGATGTATTGGAGATCATTGGACATACGGCGACTCAGAGTCTTCTATGCACCTGGCTGCGTAGCACCCGGCGTAAGAAGGTCTGATATGGCATGTATTAAAAGGAAACACTACATTAGATCTGGACGACGATCTGGACTACTGAGTAAAGACTGGGAGTGGCGCGCACGGCCGGGCACGTGCGCGTGAGACAAAAAGGTGCTGTGCTTAAACAAAGGGACGGGAAAACTCTGGAGGAAAAACTGCAAAGAGGAAAATATGAGTCGAGGATGTGGGTGAAAGCTTTCACTTTGCGAAGGAAAGCTTACCGACACCGAAGATCAAAACCGCCTGCCTCAGGATGTTACGAGATGAGCCGTGATGGGTGGGTTGGGAAAACAAAAGGGAGTGGAGGGTGGGACTGAATTCATGTATCCAGGCACGGTCATCTGAGGTGGGGTCGACTTCTGTGTCCAAATGTGTGGATGCCGGGAGTGCTTTGGTCCAGCGGGAAAGTTGGGGGAGGGTTTGAATTAAGCGGAGAAATTAAGGGGAGATCTCGGGCAATGCATGCAAGGGTGAGGAGAAAGGTTGGCAAATGGAACCGAGAGAAAAAACCGCGACTCTCCTCCCAGGGTGCATCCTGCCGCTGGATGGGAGGATACAATGCCTAGAGCCCCACCTGCTGTGCGGAGCGGTGGAACCAACGAAACCACTATGGAACGCTAGGGGCAGGGTTGGCCAACTGGGCCGACTCCACATCGCCAAGGGGTGGGGCCAACTTGGCGGTAGATGCATCAGCCAACTCGTGCAGCTGCTGTTCCCGTGGGGCGATAAAACCCACGACCTCCTGCCAGGTGCGGAGCTCCCGGGCGATATCCATAGGTGCCCAAGATCTGGAGGGGTGGCTGCTGGATGGGAACACGTCCTGCAGGACTGCTGGGGGAATGTGCCAGCGGGAGGGTGGGTGCTCCACTACTGTGTTTATAAAGCGGGGACGCTGAGCGATGAGCTGACTCCAGCAGGTCTCTTGGCCATGTGCGTTCCATGGGGTGGGAACGAGCAGAAAACAACCGGTCGCTCGGGGGGAGGATGGAGGGACATTGTGATTGAACAGGACCCAATACTCCACGTTGTCTGGTTCGATGGCGCGGATGTACGCAACATGTCCTTGAAGCTCCAGCCGTGCGTGGCCGGAGGCTGAGAAAAGGATGATGTCCATACCTACGGCGACCTTAGGAGTGGGCTCAAAAGCCAAGTAGAAGGAGGACGGGTTGTCGTCCAGGCCTACAGCGCGCATGGACACCAAAAGCCTGGTGTGGCTCGATCGTCTGCCTTCGCCTTCCCAAGGAAGTAACGTCTGGGATGCAGAAACATCGTGGTAGAAGTTGGTGGGCGGATAGGATGGCTCAGTGACCAGGGATCTAGTGGTGTTGTGAAGGGGGTCAGCGAGCGGCATGGTGTGGGCGAAATTGGTGGGTGGGATGTGGGAACCTAAAGGACATTTTATAAAACTGGGCGGGGGAGGCCGCAGATGGTGCCAGAAAGGCGGCACGCTGAATGGCACTAAAGCCTGGAAAGGATAGATATTTACGTAGGGGACCAAGGAACGGTTGCCATAGGCGACACGAAAGGGAAAGGGGAGGAAACCTTTAAGGTGTCACTGTGGAAGACCTTGAAATAGCAGAATAGCAGAAAATTCAATTAAACAGCGGCTTAAATAGGAGTGGGTGGGTGGGCGAAAGAAAACAAATAGCGAGGATTGAACGGCGGGCGCGCGCTTCTTAGGACGAGTGGTGCCAGCGCGGAGAGGAGAGGCGCTGGGCGTCTACTCGGCGCGCATGCATAGACTCAACTCAGTTCGCACGCTCGTTCCTCACATCCCAACTGAGTGCCAATCTATGCACCTGGCTGCGTAGCACCCGGCGTAAGAAGGTCTGATATGGCATGTATTAAAAGGAAACACTACATTAGATCTGGACGACGATCTGGA